>JAADJG010000017.1:0-80781 GCA_012932025.1 Fusarium austroafricanum | reverse complement strand
GAACATCAAGTGTGACCGTAGACGGCCATATTGCTCCCAGTGTCTCGAAGTTGGCAGTGAATGTTCTGGTTATAAGACACAACTTACTTGGGGAGTTGGCGTGGCCAGCCGAGGCAAGCTTCGAGGCTTGTCCCTGCCCATTGCAAAAGCTCCTCCTGTTACTCGTGAACCTCGGAAACACTCAGCTGCCTCATCAAGAAGCTCTGCCATGGCCCATCCAGGAACCGAAGATGAAGTCAACCGAATGCGCCAGGGGCCTATTGATATTCCTGCGGTGACACAAGTTGCTTCTGCACCTACAACACCATTCGCTATGGCAGGATACGACTACCTCTCTATCCCTCACCATGAGCACGCAGCCCCTATCCACCAAGGGAACTGGGGCGCAGTCAACTACTCTCCTGCGCAAGAAACCGCACATAATCTTCATCGATTCCCAGTGCCTCTTGTCACAGAAAACCTCTCGTCTTCTATCGACCCCCTCACTCCTGACGTGGGCTACGTATCACCCATGAGCCAGTCTTATACCAGAGATGATGTTTCCTACGTTCACAGCCCGTCCTACATGTACGACAGCTATACAACAGGCACTAGCTCTCCCGGCCCTCAGAGCCCTCCGGCGTCCCTTTACGTCGAACACGCGAGGACTTTCGCCCCAACCTCATGCCCCAGTCTAGCCCATGCTCCTTCAGAAATGAGCTCCAGCCTTCACTCGCATACCGACACCTTTGACTCGCAAATGGGCAACAGGATCGTTCGAGATTGTGATTCATTCGGTAAGCTCAGATGGAACCAATGATTACCTTGGTTCTAACGTGCACAGGAGTGCCTGAAGTCGATACATACGGCACCAGCTACAATTCGATGCCAATTTCGTGGCAGTCACCATCAATGCAGGATGAAGATGTCAAATCTCATCACTCGGACTTTGCTCCCTCGGGTTGGCCGACCGCTTCCGAAAATCAATCTGTTCATGTGAGCCAGGACCTCATCTCCAAGATGCCCTTTTTCATGGATTACTACGAGAACATCATGTGTCCCTCAATGGTCTTCATCGACGGGCCACACAACCCATTTCGAGACCATATTCTGCGACTAGCTGCAAACAGCCAGAGTCTGAGCCATGCCATTTGTGCTCTTGCATCCTGCAATCTCCGCATGAAGAGGAAACTGAGTCTCGGACGTGATACACGAGAACTTTCAGAGAAGTTGATGGCTGACAAACATGCCGCCGAAGACATGGCAGACACTCAGCCCGACGACCTGTCCCTCGCCGAGGAATACCAACACCGCAACCTGGCTGTGCACCTATTAAACGAGCAACTCAACGACCGCACCAAAGCGATTCACGATTCAGTCCTCGCCACGATTCTCCTGCTATGCCACTACCGCATGGTTGAGTCCGGTATCGCAAAGTTCCATACCCAGTTTGCTGGTGTTAGTAAGATTCTTGCTCTTCGAGCCCAGTTTCTCACAACACCAAGCAATTCTGCCTGGATGGAAGCTATTTTCAACTACTTTGACGCCATTTCTGCCACCATCAACGAACGCGAAGCCCAAGTGTGTCCCGGTTTTGGTGGGATGTCCGATTCTCAACTCTTGCCTATTGGTGCCGAAAACCTAGTGGGATGTGACCGCGAACTCTTCAAGACCATCAGCAAACTCGGCCGCCTGAACCAGTTGTCACAAAACCGCCCCGTACGAAAAGCAACGACCACTTCCGGAGCTCAGGAGGTGCCTGAACGATCTCCCTCCCTCTCGTTTATTTCCCCACTCGGCCATGCTCGTCGAAAGTCTCTGACAGGGTTTAATGTTACAAATGATCAGATAGGAGACACGGGCAACGTCACCAGCCACGGTCTCAGCGGTAGCCAATTCAACACAATGCTTAACGAGGATCTAGCTACGCCCACAAGTGCCCCAGCCACATCCTACGAGGAAAGCCGCTCCCTATTTTGGCATGAGTGGAAGGAAGCTCGCCTCGCTCTTCAAAACTGGAACTTCGATGCATCACGGGTCAGTGCCTCACTCCCTGAGCCCTGCTCGCAGAGTCAACTACGGGACCTCGAATCACTGTCCGAGGCTTTCCGCTATGCCGCGCTGTTGTACACGGAGCGACTCGTGAGCCCATCGCTACCTTCGGGTCACCAGAGCATCCAAAGCCTTGTCAGCCAGGTTGTCTATTACGCAACGAACTTGGACACAGGAAGTAGCGCCGAGAAGTTTCTGCTCTGGCCCCTTTTCGTTGCGGGCTGTGAGTGTGTCAACGAATTACAACAGAACATGGTACGGTCAAAGTGTCGAGATATCATGTTCCGTTCTGGTTACATGAACAACCTAGCGGCTCTTGAAGTGCTGGAGAAGTTGTGGGCCCAAGACTGGGCGGGAGAAGAGCCGTTAGTGCTGGGGGCCAGGACCGGGGATCAACGCGGACCGTTCAACTGGACCAAATGCATCGGGGGACCCGGAGTGGAGGTGGAGTGGATCATGTTTTGATGTGCAGGGATATTCGGCGATTGGCATGTGAAGGTGTTTGTGCTCAGGCTGAGATGTGATGGGAATTGAATCAAGGATTTGGATCAACAACTTACAAGGGGTTATCGATGGAGTGCAGGCGGCGTGGGTAGGGGTAGGTGAAGTTGGCCGACGATAATGTTATGTTAGTCTAATGGTGTGTCATATTCGGATTCGGGACTACTAAGGGATTGAGTTTGGAGTTCAAGTCAGGGTGGAAAGGCTAGCATCATCATGTATTGTAGCGCAACACAACAGCATACGGAACGGTTACGTTAGACAGGGAGCAAGGCGTCTTGGTTTAGCATATTAGGGCAGAGCTATGGAGTTTGGTACGTGCTAAAGATGGTTCAGAGAGACCGAAATTAAGGCCATTCAACTGAAAACATGCCTGCATTGCCTTGTAAGTGACCGAAGAGTTGGGTTGAGAGTGACCCTCACATCCAGGATATGCCGAGGCGCTAGTCAAAGTGTAGGCAAGCCATGATGCCATGTGTGAACCGTCAACCAAGACGATGTGGCAGCAGCAGAAGCAGCAGCGTGGTGACAGTTGCAAAGACGTTACAGGGCTGGTCTAAGAGTTAAAGACAACCTCCAGTTTTCAGCCTCCTGATTGTTTCTAGTTAGCCTGAACCACGTAATACTCCTAAAGGCGAAAGGTCTGCTCTGGCTTGCAGCGGCGCCACCGCGGATTCACTCCGCTGTACCTGGCGGAGCCGGCCGAGGTGAGGATTTTACAGCTGGACGAGGATTGATAAGGCGCGGTTAGATCCATGATTGGCCGAGCAATGTCTGACACCAAGACATGGCGAGACGTCAAAGTGGCATCCACTACAAAGAATTCTTTTTCACCGATGGAAGCCAGCCAGCCAGCTACAGAGTGTGGGGATGGATGGAAATGGACGGAAATGGACTCTAATGATCGACATTAGGGATGATTTACGGTACATGTATGGATCCCCATGTAAGTCAAGTACCGGTATGGTAGTAGCTATTGTGTAAAAGGCAGATGCAGTGCATTATCCTTACGTACTCTGCTCTAGGATACAACCTTGCATCGCGTGCGCTGTCAGTCACTGACATAGTATGTATGATAATCAGTCAATGCAACTTCAGATGCAGATGACAGGGCTGTTGCATGCGTATTTCCACGCCCAACTAGCTCGCTAGAGTTGTAGAGGAATTCTCGAGACAAAAGTGCAAGAAGAATCCCAGCCAGCGATCCTCTTGTCGTAACATCGCAAATCAAAGATCCTCCCCTTCTCTCCACATGTATTACCCTGCCTCCTGGAGCTAGTAGGGGGGGGGCAAAACGCCACGAGATGTAACAATCCTGCTTAAGCCTTGATGTGCTTTACATGCGCGTGCAGGGCAGGGTAGGGCAAGGATGGGGAATGTGGGATGAGGTGTGGGATGGATGGCTTCGGTGAGAACGGCGAACGGCCAACGTTTAAGGCTAATGCTAGTTTCAGGAGAAGAGCTGGTAAAGATTATCATAGTGTGACATTATGTTGGCATGCTCTATGGGGCCAAGGCCTAAGGACCTAGGCCGAGGCTGGGGATGGAGGTGAACGGGAGGGTGTCAGGGCGTGTGAACTAAGCCTGAGGCTGATGAGGTTGTCGAGTTTGAGATTGGGATGCTATTCCCGACGAGGTAGGTCGAACACATATTGGAGCCTTGGAGGTTAAGGGGTGTTGAATTTGTGAGATTAAAAGAAGTCATCTCGAATGATCAAGGGGTGTAACTGCAGAGACTACTTGTCATGAGATTCAACGTTGCGCCCGCAATCACATGTAGCTTATCAATCTGAGAATAGTTTACATTTTTACACGCCTTGCTCTGAAACCATGCAACTAACTGTAGAGCGTGGGTTGGGTTGATTGTCGGTCGTCCAAAGTGGCGGTCGGTGTATTGCACTGTCCATGTTCTGTCTTGCATTGAAACTCTTACAGTTTGTCTTACGGCATCTTAATCAACGATGATAACCGCGTCTGCCGACCAGGGCATTGTGTCTCCTCCTCGGTATCTAAGTAGTAACTGCCGTGGTATCCAGGGCATCGTAGTCGTCGCGTGGCGGTGTTGCAGGAGGCTGTTCTGTCACTGGCTCCGTATCTTTCTCCTCAACATGGTCTATTGTGTTCGAGTTGGACTCCCTGTTGGGCTGCCTCTCGGGCTCAGGCGTCTTCTCCTTCCGAGGAAACAAAGGGGGTGCTGGTGGACGCGGCGGAGGGAGTTGTTGTTTCTTGTGTCTTCGAATCTGGTGCTGCTCAGCGAATTGTTCTGGTCAAGTCATCAACCCCTCTCCTCTGCAATACCCCTGAAAGACTCTACTCACCACTGATCGTCCAGTATGCCTCGTGCGACTGATCCTCGAAAAGCTCCTTGGAACTCCGTATACCGTCCTTCAGAACGACAAGATCCCATACACGCAACTCTCTCAACTGGTGTATCCTCCTCGCAGCCCTTCTCGGGTCCCATTGCTTCGCGAACATCACATCCCATAGCATGAGACCATACTCGAGCGTCCATTCCGCCACCCACTGTAACTCTTCTGCCTGCATGACGCGCAATTTCTCACAGAGTCTCTCCTCATGGGCCTCACGATAGCGCAACAACCACCGTGATGCGTTACGGACCACAGGGGGATACTCTGAGGGTATTTCCAGCGCGCGGTTCTCCCATTTCTCAATTCGTACATCGATATCTCTATTAGCTTCTCGTTCTTGGCAGTCTTCACATAGCCAGAGGTAACTCGTAATAACGAGAGCTTGCTGTGATGAAGGGGGGCATAGTTCCTTGCAGCCGGCAGTGCAGCCGAGCTTGAAAAGAGTGCTGTGCAGACATTGTTGGAACTGAATAATAGCGATACAGCAGGGCATGATGGAGCAGAGTGTTCCTACACGTATCGAATGGAAGGGAGAAGGGATGAGATATAATGAAGAGGAGAACCTCGAGACGAGCCCGTTTAAAGCTTCCAGAAGCACCCTACGTTAAGTTTCAAAGGCGCGGCGCTGCACTGCAGGCATCATATGCGCCTGTTCCCTCCAGTCAGGCTCCAAATACTCTCACTCAACGTCCTTTCCGGCCCGTCACAGTTGAATCGAATACCGTCGAGGCATTATCGTTAGGTAGGAAGTGGCCACAGAGATAATGGAATCAAGCCCGTCAACGCCATCATCACCGAAGTGATGATTCTTATTCGCTGCGTACCGCCTACTCCAACAGGTTCTCGTTATTGAGTGTGGCAGTTGTTGAACTCTCATTGCGCATTTGGCCGTAAAAGGGGCGACAGCGAATAAGCGCCAAAGTTTGGCGAGGGGACGTGACCAAAGACAACGGGATGAGCCATATATTAAGCATATATGCCTGTTGTCGTGTTAACTCTATTCCTCCAACAAAGAATCGAAACTCGGGTCACGAAGCAGACTTGCATTTCCATTATGTTCTCGCGACTCGCTGCCTATGGCACGATATGATGATACCTACTGGTATCCATGAAAAAACACTCCGCAATGCCAATCTAGAATATACTGAATATCACTCCTCAACACCATGCCACGAACCCTGAAATATTGCTCTAATGCCCAATCACAATCATCATGAATACAACAACAGAGACAAAGTATCTCCTCTTCTTTGTCCATTATATCTTTTTCTGACTTCATTAAATTACCCTAAGCCTTCTTTTCCCCTCCTAAGACCCCACATCGGTAGCGAGTGTGAGTTCAGGGAAATACCGTGAAAGCTTCCTCGGGTTACGCACGTCTGCTCGTGTTGGCTCATCCGTATCCGAGATCTGGTCAAAGTCATTCGACCCTTGGCCCTGGTTGCTATCCGGCAGCTGGACAGATCTTCTCTTAACTTTGATGTTTCCTTGTGCTGGAGCCGGCTTGTCGCTCTGCTCACTGAGTGGGGGTGTCTGCGCCGGTTGTGGTTGTGGCTGCACTTGCGGTTGAGGAACAGGAATCGACTCGCATAAAGGAGCGACTTTTCTGGTTTGTCGACACACATCGGGACTGAGACTTCTTGGCGGGCCAAAGTTGAGAGTGCCTGTCATCATTTTTCGGTAGCCTTCGAGTTCCTGTTGTTGACGATCAACTCCTGCAGGGCTAGCGACGTCACTTCGGTTCTTCTCGTTTGATGTAAGTCCCTTGGCTTGGACAAATGCACTGGAGCGAACATGGTGAGGGTCTCGCTCATAGTATTTGTCGATGATGGGGTGGACCATGACGGTCTGCCTGTGGATTGTCAAGATGGAATTTGTTGGTACGTTGACCCAATTCTCTGCTCCAAGTTAGTCTCTCCCTCATCACTGCCAAGAGACTCCCCTGCATACCTCTCTCAAAAGTCAGGGGCTCGCTCGCGACAAGCACAATATCAGCACCACGATCCTTGCGCTCCATTTGATATTGCTTATCGTTTGCAGACTGTGTTCGTGTTGTCCATTGGGTACCAGAAGAATAGTACAAACTGGCTGCCTCGTCCTTGGAACTGCTGATATATCGAGTGCAAATCACGCTATGGCCATCAGTGACGGCAAAGTTGAGCAAACTTCTAGTATCGACGTCCTCGTTCTGCAGAATACTTTCAGGAATCGCATCGGTCATCTCGTTGATCCCCGCAATCGTGCGCTTCATGGCTTCTCGAAGAATAGTCGGCCCAAAGCCAGTCTCGGGGCAAGCGCTTGGGTCATGGCCAAGTCGCTCGAGGGTATCGAGAAAAAGGGCAAAGGCCCATTCGCTGTCTGTGCCGCCCTTGACGCCCAAATACCACTTATCGGCCAGACGCTCGCCGAGGCGACGCTTGATGTATTTCCATCCACCAAGTCCACCATTGTGCATCCACATCAAACTGCCGTGTGTAAAAGGGTGGCAGTTGTCTTCGCTTAGGGAGCCCTCGGTCGTAGCACGAACATGGCCAAAGATGAGACGAGAGGCAGTCTTGGAAGCGATGCGCTGCAAGTTGGTGCAGTTCCAGGCCGGGATGGTCGATGTGAAGAGGCAAGGCGCTGAGCCGAGTTTAGGGTCGGTGTAGAAGCCTATGCCGAAGCCATCTGCGTTATTCTGACCTCGCCTTGTGTCCTATAGACGGTCGCATGTGTCAGATCTGATGACAATCTTCCAACTGTCGGTCAAAGAAATGGGGCCCGACTCACGAGGCGCAAACGAGAATCAAATGATTGCTTAAGAATAGAATGGGTAGGATCAAGAATCAACTTCGATAGAAGAATCTCGTCACTCCCTTTGTAGACCTGAACGAATTACGATATCATGTCAGTATTATGTTCTGCGACCAAGAAGCCGGCTTCGGAGGCACAATCCAGGGACCTTTGTTATAGGGGACTCACCAGAAAACGGCACATGATTTCGTCGTATGCGCGCAAAGAGATAATCTGGCCAGGAAAAAGAAGGAGAAAGGGAGGACAGGTGCGAGAGAGAATAATAAAAAGGGATACAAGGAGTAAAATGTTTGGAGGGATTGAGGGATTGAGGGATTGCGTGTTACGGAATGGGAGGACAGCCAGCAATGGGTGAGGGTGATTATGGTGAGGGATGACACCATTGGCCTTGGAAATTCAAGGGTTGCTTTTTCCAGTGGAGGGTGGCTATCGGTCAAGGTGAACGGGCCATCGGCTTTGGCGGGAGACAGCCCAAGTCTAGGTAGGTAGGTAGGTAAGACAAGGCTGAGAGGGAGGGGGGATGGCCAATGAGCAGAGGTTAAAATAGGGGCACTTTAAGGATTTGGGGGTAACTGGACTAACGTGAGAATTTGATATTGATGAGTTGTTCAGATATATAATGTTCAACAGGTGTTTATAGTCTTTGAGTACCTGCAGCAACCGCCGATGGCATCATTCATGAAACTGCCTCTATCCTTGCATAAGAATTCAAATTTCTGGGGAATGGCCCATTGAGAGTGGAGAATATCGGCTCTCGTTTCAACTTCTTGCCATTGACCAACTCCCGCCCGATATATCCAAGGTGACTCAACAACTTTACAGGTACGTAAGTACTTGCTTACTCGTACTCGCTTGATTCCAATACTATGACTCGGTTCATTGTTATCACGTCAACAGCCCCCTGTGAAGCCGTGCTAGATGAATGTCTTGGTTAAATAACCTTTTCAATCAATTGGATCTCAGGGAAAAAGAAATTCCACCATGCAGGCACCAAAGCGGGAGGTGTGTCAACTGGTGGACACTATGGTTGACCCTTGCAGCTACTGTAGCTTGTGATAGAGCCAGTTTTGAGCCACAGTTGACGTCGATCGCCAAGCTGTGGCTGCTTCTCCAAATGTGGCGCTGCAGACAGCCCATTTACGCGAGAACATCGCCCATTTACACGGTCCGCGGTGTCGCGTCCGCGTCTTTGGCCATCCAATCCATGACATGGTCCACTCTCGTCTCGCTTCAACCCCAGCCTTTGGCTCCTCTGGCAACCGACCTAAACCATCAATTGGGGCCGGCCTTAATTCTTGATTCCACCATATTCAACTTTCGACAGGCTCTGATTTATGTCCCTGCAAGGATTTCCAATATCAACTCTTGAACCGTAACCTTTCCGTTAGTATAGATCAGGTATTCTCACCGGCCCAGTATCAACCACCACCCAGCCACCTGCGGCTTCACCAAGGCGTCATTGCCTGCCATGTCCTCCGATGGCCCAGAGACTCTTCCCACGCCTGCGTCATCATCACGACCAAAAGGAACGCCTTCGATAACACCTCGCCGTTTTAATCGCTTCTGGCAACCGAGGCAGATTCAAACTCAGCCGCTGCCAAAGTTTAGGACTGCTCTTGGGAGTCTGGACGAGTGTGTGACAAACCAGCAGCCTCTTTCTCCTCAATCGCTCCTCAGTGACCCTATTTTGCCTTCATCTCCAAGTGATAGGTTCCAAGATGAACCACGAAAGAGAAAGCTTCAGGCGGAGCCCTCTGGGGCTGAGGCCGTGTTCAAGAGGCCAACCTTGAACTTGGATGATATGCCACCGCTTCGATTCAGCACCCCGACTTCCTCAATTAACATGAACTTGGCCAACGACCGTCCAGTTCAAACGTCGGGCGACCAAGTTAGTCTGGAGAGCCTCGATAGCTGTAGAAAAGCCACCCTGGTAAGCCTGGCTTCAGTCTGATATTGCTCACACGATCTCTACTTACACATCAACAGAGCAATTTCTTCAAGACCAGCCGCGGAGTTGCTAAAAACCCCAAAAAGACACCTGCTCTTGCTAATGCCCCCAGCTTTACAGAAGAGCCTCAACCTGATAACGTATGTCGATATGGCCATATCCCCAATGGTGTCGTCACTGACATCATCACCAGGAGCTAGCCAACTATGCACCAAGACCAATCCGAAAATTCGGCAATCGAGGCTTCGAATCTCAGCTGCTCAACCGTGAACATGGACTTGGATATTCAACTGGTCAAACATATCTTCATACACCAGCACACGATCCTCGAGCCGAGACAGCAAGATTCCACAGCCGTTGCATCGATTCTTACGAGTGCCTGACCCCTAGTGGTCGTCGCACCATTCCCTTCTGCCTAACAAGCACTCATAATGCTCCCGTGACGGCCGTCGGTGACGAAGAAGGTTGTGTTAGGTTCTTCGACACTTCTTCAATTGATGATCCCAACGAGGAAAAGGACCTGGGCGTCCATTCTGTTCACGATAATGCGATCTGGGATATGGACTTTTCTCAGGATGACATGCGCCTTGCAACTACAGCAGGAGATGCAGCTCTAATTATGGATGTGACGACAAAGACCATCGCTGCTAGACTGGAGGAGGGACATTATAACTCGACTCGGCAAATCGCTTGGCAGCAAGGCCAGTCCATTGGCAATGTGCTGACAACCTCAGACAAGGCTGGCCGAATCCGTCTATGGGATCTGCGATGTCCTTCCTCCCACGTTAGAAGTTTCTCAACAGTCAGCAGTAGCGAAACAGGTCGTCGAACTGTTATTGTGCGAGACGAGAACATCAGACCATTCCAAGCATCGACTGTCAACACTCTCGACAACACTCATGAGCGAACTGTTCATGGCAAGACATCCCCCTCTTCTGTCACTGCCATCCAATGGCTTCCAGCTGGTCGTGAACATCTCCTTCTTTCCGCTTCTGAGGCCGAGGCTGTTGTCAAGCTCTGGGATCTCCGCTACATCAACCGCCGTCACCAAGATAAGAGCACGCCCCTTTCTTCGACAACCGTGCCTTCTAACCACGCCTGGCGCTCATACGGTATCACCTCTCTGGCTCTCAGCAGTGACGCCGCTCGTATGTACGCAGTGTGCAAAGACAACACTATCTACGCTTACTCCATGTCTCATCTCATGCTCGGCCACGCCCCCGAACTCAAAGATCTTGCCACCAAGCGGCGGCCTATTGCGGCCCAAGGCCTTGGACCTCTATACGGCTTCAAGCACGATTCATTCGCCGCACGAACATTCTTCGTCAAATGCAGGATGCGACACAAGGGTCTCTCCCATTCATCTGATCTCCTTGCAGTCGGTAGCTCCGAGTCTTCCGTTGTGCTCTTCCCCACAGACGAGCGATATCTCCGATCGGCCTGCGCCCAGCGTGCTCACCTCCTCGATCTCTCAGGATCCGCCCCTACGCCCTCCCGCTCGTTCTCATCTGCCGCAGGTACTGAGCCTGCATCCTCAACTATCCCCATCTTCCGCAACGGCACAGCTCTTGTCCACGGCCACGAACGCGAAGTTTCAAACGTTAGCTGGAGTTTTGACGGAAAGCTAGTTAGCGCGTCTGATGATTCTATTGTTCGTCAGTGGCAAGAAGATGAAGGCCGAGCACGACATTTCAGGCAGGTTGGCGATTTTGGTGGTGAGCGATATATGGCAGGCTGGGCCGACGTGGGCAGTGACTGGGACGTCGAAGATGATGAGTAACGAGACGGTAGTGCATGGCGTTTCTTTGATATTATACGATACCCTCCAGCCAACATGGGCGTTTTCAAACATATATGTGAGTTAATAGAGTTCTCTGCCATGAGACTCAAGTACAAGCGGGTCACGGGAATTTACAGAAAGTATTCACAAGGAATTTCATTTAGAAGGTAGCATTCACGAATTTGAATTAAACCACATTTTTCTTGAAGACAGTGTTATTTAACTATCTGTGACGTGACGTAAAGCTGCCATCTCTCTGAATCTAGGGTCGTAATCGTTTCTCTGTGTAGAATACATATAGGCGTGTATGGGTGTTGAGTACAATCGTATGTGTGTGCTCTAGGTATAAAAATGCAAACAACTCCAGATAGAGACGTGTTTCTCCCGACGAGGGGTATCCTGAATGTTTCAACTCCTTGAAAACGCCAAGCAAAATGCAATCGCTGTCTGGTACAACTTCTTCTCATGCTTCCATTATCATTACTTCGCGGCTGTGTCGGAAAGAGCAGAGTGCTCCGAGGATGATGATACCAACGGTCAATATTATCAGCCAGTTGAAGAGGCTCATACTATCGAACTTCTTGGTGGCAACTTGAAGACACTCTTTCAACTCGTGCTCGGCTGTGTTCGGCTTGGTTGGCAAGCGCACCGGCCGTGGCATGGTTTTGTCGAATCTCATAGACTTAGAAAAGGCTGGACAAAGTTCAATGATAGCCGCATCATTCTTGGAGATACCAGGATGGCCGATCGGGAGCCGAATTCCACTTTCTGGCTCCACAGTCGATGAAGCTGCACCGTATTTCCAGATCTGCCACACTAATTTGGTGCCGCTCGGTGCGAACTTTGAAGATCTCTGGATCCTGTCTCTTGCAATAGAAACACTGTCCCTAAGACGAGAGCGGAACGGGTGGAACTGATCGACCAGGTCAAGCAATGATGAAGTCTTACTACCGCTGTCCTTGCGTGTTGGGACATCACAGACCTTGTCAAGTTGCTGGACCAAAAGTGTCATATTGTCGAAGATGCAAATCGACTCTTGAATGATATCTTGTTTCTCCCGTGCAGTTAATAACCCCTCCATGCTAGCGAGTCGTCGCTTAAATTCGCGTTTCAAATCTTCTCCGTCTTCGGGAGTTTGGAAGTGGAAAAATCGAAGAGGCATTGTGTGAGTCGCATGGCAGTGAAAGTCGTCTACTGGAATCTCTTCATTAGATAAGCCACTGGCACGCTTAGTTGGCCGCGATCTCTCTTCGCAAGGGAGACGACTTGGCTGGACCGGTGAGGGTAATCGATCCCAAAAATCATCTCCAGCTGACTCCAGTGTAGCTCTGATAAAGCGACCACCAGCAAAGAGCGCCATAAACAAGATATAGGAATAGGCCAACAATACATGAGGCCGATGCTGGATAGATCTTTGGATGTGCTGAATGAACTCCCCCAATCGACCATTTTCTTCGACAAGTCGTAACTGTTCTTCAACGGTACTGTTAGACCACCCTGCCAAATTCGCAATGTCGGTTTTTAGACGATCGGAACGCATCAATCCCGGGAGATATAACTGCTGAAGCATCGATTGCACTCTGCTGCAACTTGACAGCTCGTGGAGGTCGGAGGCTGGAAATGCAGTCTCTGCTGAGTTTGGCGGAGTTTCAAGTTCACAGATCTCGTCATCTCCCGGAAAATCCACAGGCAGCCCAGAGTCGAGGATGTCCCGCCATAATGTCTCGAAGGTGATGTAAATAGGTGTAACATGAAGCAATCCAGATATATAGGCGGAAGAATCGGTAGCGAGAGGAGGCAACGCAAGCGGTAGCCGGGAGATAATAAGCTTGTTAAGCTTGGCGTGCACCGATCTCGTGGCAATAGCGATAGACTCGGCTAAGGGAAGGTCATGTTGGCCAGGAGGTTGAGGTTCAGGTTGGGGTTCAGGTTGGGGTTCGGTTTGAGGCTGAGAATTCTGTGACACGTCGGCTTGAAGCGACGCCATCTCCCCTGTCGACCTGGGATGGGTTATTGGGCCACCCTGAGGCCAGAGCTTGAGGAATCGGATTGGAGTTTGTGGCTGTAGGCTGAAGGTTTGTATATCAATGCTAGAGAGAGTTACGAAGATAGCAGTAATGAGTCGATAAGCGTGAAGAAAGGACAGGAAAGCAATTCCAGCAAAGAGTGAGGGACTGAAAGGAACAAGAACTAGGGTTGAATCGGAAACAGGTCAATTCAGGCTAAGCCAAGTGAATGTTGGTAGGGTTATGTAGGAAGAAGACTTTGGGTCGAGATCGTGGACCCTGCAGATGGATGGAGATGAAGGAGGCAACATGGACAATATTTCAGCGGAGCAGGTGGCATGATGGCATACCTTCCTCATGGAACACTTTGTATGACAAGGAATTAATCAACAGCTTATGAATATTGAGTCAGATAGCGTCAAACGTCTCATTTCTGTTCTGTAAAACTACTGAGCATTGTCCCCTATCAAGCCACAAATATTGATTCAGGTAGGCACCTCATAAGAATATGATGCACAACGCCGCAACACCTCATTCCCGCCAACGCCACAGGTACAAGGGCACTGTAGATCCCCCTCATGACAAGGGCCCATGACACGGAGTGCTACTAAAAGAAGTAGCTCCCCCACTTGGAAACATGAAGTCATGATCGGGTTTTTGGCGCATCATCGACGTTAGACCCGCCAGAGTAAGCTCTAGCGCCAAAACGCTCCGGAGCTCTGGGTCGGACAGGGAAGAATGTGAACGGAGCTGCTCCGGGCCAGGACAGGCATTGTATCGTCCGATATAGAAGACATTAACTACCAACCAAGGCAGATGCAAGATTAAAGATCTGGGCAATATGACCTTCCAGCTGTTAAAAAGCAAGTATATCTTATCTATACACGTAAACAGTGGCGAGTGCCGATGGGCTGGCCTCTCCTGCGTCAAAAAAGCAAAGCAATAGACAGAAACATCCAAGCATTGACAAGCATCAGACATGATACGATTTCCCACTTCCTTCATGCCTCACCCATCCCCTAAGATCAATCAATGCATCGAAATTTGACTATCGCATGTTCCCCTCACCCGGGCCCATTGTGCCCTTTCCCGATCTAACCCTGGCTTGCGGCACATGGTCCCCGCCAAGCACTCGATTCGATCTTCATAGATCATCGTATATGACCCAAGATCGAGAGTATAAATAAAAATTCCGGGGTCCAGAACCACAATATCGGACCAAGACCCTCCTCAGAGTTCAAGAAGAACCGGAATAAGGATCTCCTTTTTATTGCGGGATTCTGCTATTTTTTAATGGCATGTTTGGCCTGTATAATATCATGCCATTATCCTTATCCATTTATCTAAAGCCGTAGCCTTGATTCTGTAAATTTCTTGATGTTTAGTGTACCCTCTAAAGTCTGGACCCAAGACCCCGTTGTGATCTGACTTGTTTCCTGCAGTTTTCTGAATCGGGAAATCCCCTTATTTTTTAACTGAAGCATCTTTAACTCCTTTTTCTCCATGGCTGAATTGTTCCTCTAACCATTCATCTTGTGCGGTTGAAACGCCCTGTCCTATGTATAATCTGTCCCTGCTATCCCATAAATTGCTGTTGAAAGCAAGCAAAACGCTTCAAATTCCGTAAACTCATGCATATATCGTTATCATATCCCATGCTCATACTCCTACCGATCTTTCCAAGTCGTCGTCTTTCTTGGCATCTTCCCCATCATGACTCTCTCGGCTGACAACAATAAACGAAACAAAAACAACCGCAGCTCCTACCCAGTAGGTGAAACTCGAATATTGTTGATATTGTAGAATTTCTCCAATCAAGGACAAGGGTATCGTGAGAGATAAACCGACTGTCACCACCAAAGGCGTTGTCATGAGCAGAGCGAGCGCCCACGAGATGTCACTGATGAAGGACGATACCGCGTTAAACTATAATTGCATCAGTCTGCTGATATTTTGATGTAACCTTATAACTTACAAGAATGATACCCCAGAGAGTACTGCTGGGTGGTAGTTCAAACTGATCACACGTTAATCTACAGTACCACAAAGAATAAGATATACGACTCACAGGTTCCAAGCCCGTCCAATGCAGGATAAAAAAAAGAGGCCACAAAAGAACCACGTTGAAAACGCCAACCAGACCAAAGAAAAGCTGCATATCGACTTTGTCCTCATTTGGGACCTTGCGCTTCATCACCGTCACGTAGAGGCCATAAATAACAGCACTGAAAAGAGCCATTAAGTCTCCAACAGCAATCTCCGTAGGCGACTTGTGTGGGAACGATCCTCGGTCTTCATCGCTTTTTCCTGACAGGTCCACGGTCGAGATGAGAATGACCCCTGTGAGAGATGCTACTACGCCTAGGATCTTGGCTGTCGAGAAGCGCTCAATTCCGAATAGGGAACAGAAGATGAGTGTCCAGACGCTACTCGTTGATGTCAAAATTGTTACGCTGGCGACGCTCGTGTACTCGAGGCAAGCCGAAGCAAAGTAATTCGCCGAAAACCAAAGCATGCAGAACTCGAAGCTGAGCACAGCTGTTTCCTTGAAAGTCAGCTTCTCCTCTGAGGCTGTGGTTTCCGTGCTTCCGTATCCTTGCGATATCAAGCGCTCAGCAGCCTGCTCGTCCTCGGTTTGATAAAGGGTTTTTGTAATGATTTTGCCATGTTTATAGTCGGTCCATAATTGTGTCGCGTCGTGTCTCAGTCCGCGAATACCATGTTGTCGTAGGTATTTGAAGAATTTCGGTATTAACGAGATAGCGAATATCGAGGTGTTCAGGTAAACGATGAAAAAGGGCTTGTTGTATGTTTGATCAGAGAACATATACTACAAACATCTGTTAGCGCCCGTTAGGGTAGTTATCTCATATTTCTTACACTGGCGATGAAGTTGTATAGCGTCCATAGAAACACCGTCAGCAATAACAGCGCAAAGCCCAACGTTCTTCGAGCAACACCACCCAAGCCCAGTTTCGCCCTCAGCCCAGCTGGTGATCTTGGTCTCGACTCTAACAGCGGACTTGATGGCACTGCCACATCGTTCGTATCGTCGTGTCCATGCTGTCGCTCTCGCGAATATGTTCCCTCATCTGAAAAGGTAGACATGGCCGGTGCCATTACAGGTTTCCAAATGCGATAGACGATCTCAGTGTCTCCGGATGCGCGCAGCTGTGCGCGTCACAGCCTGAGTCGCGATAAGCGATAAGAGATAAGCGAGGATGTTGGTGATGTCAGTGTGCGCAGGTGATCTGTTTGGTGTTGAGTTTTCGACAATTGATTCTAATAAGGTGTGGGAATGTGAGCTTATATGATCACGGATGTCGGAACGGTTATCGAAGATCCAGGGTCCCGTGAGCACGCAATTAATCGAAGCGGGGAGCCCGTGACACATTGGGGTAATCATTCGCAAGTTTGAGATAAGGGTTCTTTTTTTTTAAGCCGGTATCGGGGGTGATTTTATCCCAGCCAGTGATATCCATTCTGATGTCACTAATACCTTCAAGGCTGTCAGTTTGTGAAATGTAACTGGATAATTGTGATATGCATATGCAGGGCACGAGGATAGATCAGGAGGAAGATATATTTCCATATCTCGTTATATCTACTACCTTATATAAACTTGTGAGTGTCTCTTGGTGATAGCACTATTAATCCTGGAGGAGTTGTGGGCATTTATGTAGCAAGTCAAGGATGAACAAAAGCACTCTTCCAAGAATTCAACCATTAATTACGGAGTAGAGAATTGTATTGCCGCCATGGCGTCTTTTCGTCAATTTACTCCTAAATTTACAAGTTTAGAATAAGGAGCACACCTATAGGATTACTATGTTGTAATGCAGCAAATACATATGGATGAGGCGCAACCTTCACGAATGTGCCGAATTCTCTTTTTCGTCTATTAATTTTAATTGTATTTGTTTGCCAATGTAGCAACTGCATCGTCCCGGCCGCCACGCCTGCCAAAGGTGTTCGAGCAGACGATTTAGGTTACAAAGAAAAGTTAGATATACCCAGGTAACAGGTCAGATAGGTATGAAAGTTAGTAGGTACCTAGCTACCTACCTACCCAGCTACCTTAGCAGGTGCTGTACCTACCTACCTAAGTAAGTGCCTATGCAAGAGCATGCATGGTAGGTAGGTACGTTCCCACACTCTTGCTTAGGTAGGTACTCTATTTCCACCTCCTCTCCTCATCACTCCATCACGGCACAATATTAACTTATTCCGTCTCCCATCGTTCAGTAGTAGTATATTCATAGATGATAACCTGCATATCCAACCCATCTTTGCCGCAATTGGAGATACCATGAGACCGATGGAGCCTTGGCAGTTCCCTGAGCTTAACTGGGTCCTGACGACATGGGGAAGCGCAGTGACCATTTTCTGAGTGGTCAATGCCTCACGTTTAGATTTGGCATGGAACTTTAGCGAGGTGGAGAAGAAATCCTCTCCATGGCACGTGAGCTCTGTTGTAACGTCCTTTAGCCAAGGGGTAGGCCAGCATCTTGGTAGATCAGTTCTTGACCTGATCAGACACATCGACAAGGGCATGATGACTTCCACTGTCAAACAAAAGTATCAATTCATCAAGACCAACCACAAAACCAAACAGGTATATAATATGCCCTGGACACCAAACACCATTGCCATGAAAGCACAACACAACGCATGACCACCAAGCACAAGAGCACACAGCTGCGGAGGGTAGAATAGATGGATTGCTAAGGCAAAAATAAGGACCCGTAGCAATTCAGTCCCCCAAAACCCCCATCTCTTGCTGGTCCTCCTCCTCCTTCTCTTTCTCCAAGATTCCTGGCCAAGGAAAACTCCATCTTCACCAATGACAGAAACACCAACCCAAGATACTCTTGTCCATTCAACTCCCATCTGCCAGTCCATTCCAGGTAATGATGCCGAGTTCGAAGAGTTAAGAAATATAATAATGCATACATCTCGTCCCATCAACAGGGACCATCCAAACGCAAAATAAAGTCACCCTTGAAACGGATGAGCGTGTTCGCCAATGAATGACTTGGCATCAACTGGTTTTCCCCCCATCCTCCTGCCATGCCCCTGGCCCTTGTGTTTGCATTCGTGGGGCTTTTGTTGTGATGTAGCAAATGCTTTTGTTTTTGTAGGTATAAAGTCGTAATTTTAGCTATTAAATCGAATACGAGTAGAATGCGTTTGGATAAGCGAAGAAAGGGTATACGCCCCAGTTCTACTGCGGATAGTAGACCATACCGGATGCCTGTTGGGGATAGTAGAAGCCGTCAGGGCTGGGTGTTACCATACCGCCCATCCCCATGACACTGGTTTGGTAGCCTTGAGGCGCAGAGTAAGTAGAGTAGTTGTTAACCGGTGGCAATTGAGACGCGTCGTAATAGTAAACCATTCCATTTACTTCCTGTGCAACCAGATTTGAGCCGGTAGCAGGAGATGGGCCGTTGTTAGACATCACTGGCTGCTCTGGCTGATTCTGAGGTGTGAAACTGCCAGGAGGGCCTGGCTGACTGGGTACAAATGTAGGTGCAGCATTCGACGCCATGTTGGGATTGTTGTAGTTGGGTGGGTAATAATATCCCTGCTGAGGCTGCGCTTGATAGGGCTGCTGATTATAGTAAGATTGCTGGCCGTACGTGTTTGGCTGGAAAGGCGCAGCATGAATGGCCCTCTCAGGAATTTGAGACAGCGGGGTACCAGTAGAGTGCTGAGACGGATAGGAAGGCTGGCGGGTATGTGATTCTTGAGACAGGCCGTTAGCCATTTGAATAGGCACTTGTTGGTGGAAAGCTTGTTGGTAAGCCTGAGGGCCTTGTGTCAAGGTAGGTGATTCAATATCAGCAACCGATATATTCTTCTGAGGCCGGGGTTGATGCATGGGCAGCGCCAACGGGGGCCGGTTCTCCTGGAACGCAGGCTTTTGAGGGAGTGGATACGTCTGAGGCGGAGGCAGATCGTTAATTGATGTTTCCAGAGCGGCAGGTCTTCCGGCCGCAAAAGCTGGGTCGGCTGGCCCATAAGCAGGGGCTGGTGCGGCCATAGGAGCCACTGAATTCATGGGAATCTCTGGCCGAGGAGCAGGAGGCAGTCGGACAACGGGTCGGGTGTTCTCAACGGGGATGGGAGGTCGTGATATAACAGAACCTGTAGGAGAAAACATGTAGTCACGGTCCACGATGGAAGACCGCCTGCTCATAGCCACACTGGGGGAATACACGCTGCCATAGTAACTACCACCAAACACACTCGTTCGTCTAGAGAAGCCACCCATAGACCCGAAACCAGAGCGAGGCTTTCCACGCATTCGCTGCTGGTTAGGTCGCATCGCCCGAGGAATGAAAATAAAAGACCTGTCAGGGGCAGGGTAGATATATCGAGGGGAGTTGTTGGGAAGCGAGATACGGACGGGCTTGTCTCGACGTAGAGGTGGTCGGTGATCAGGCAACTTGGTATACTGCTTTACAGCGAGGCGTGGAATGACGACCGGCTCTTTCATAATTGGAAGGGACACCCGAACCTGTGCGTTACCAATATGCTTCTCGGTGGAAAGAGTCCGATTGATAGGAGTCGGGTTTGGATCACATGTTGGAATGAAGCCATTTCCGTTGGCTGGGCCCTCCTCTTCCACCATATGTCGAGGGCGAGCTGGTGGCGGCGGCTCTACGACGGTCTCATGCATATCATGTGTCCATGGAGAATTGGTCGTTGGGTCTGAAGGCTGATGCAATTGACTGTACTTGTTAGCATGTGGAAAGGGAGTATTGACCGATGGGCGATGACATACTTGATGGGAGCAAAAGGTCCTCCGATACCACCACGACCGCCTCTACCTCTACCTCGTCCAAAAGGACGAAAGCCATTTGCTGCGGGCCCAGCGTGCCTGTGATCATGCATGAAGAAGGCACCACGGTTGGGAACAAAAGCCGGATCCTCATCTCTCTTGCGTTTGTAATCTTCATGCTCTTGCCGACGTCGATTTGCAGGAGCAGCAGGTGGCCTAGCGGACGCTGAGCTCACGACTATGGGAGCAGCAGGAGATTTGCTGGGTGACGGGGCAACAACTTCGTCAAAGTGCATCTCCTGAACGGGAGGAGGCTGGTCTGTGATAGATAAACCATGTAGCATCATGTCCGTATCCGTAACAGGCTTGCCGTTCTGGCCGGAGCCGGAACCGGACCCCGACTTCTGGCCATGCCCGGTATGCTTGGCAGCGCCATTGACTTTCCTCCTCGCATTCGGGGATGTTGGCGACGCCTCGTCGATGTTGCTGGTATCGCTGTCATCAGCAGGATCGTTATCGTCGGTCAGGGAGCCGTCGGTGATGGAATCGTCATCGAGGTCGAGACCCTCCGGGCCGCCCTCGTCTTCACCTTCGTCCTCGACACGGCGACGTTGGCCGATAAGCTTCCTACGGCGAGGAACAGCAGAAGCCATGATTGCGCAGCGGTGAAGGAGACGGAGGAGTCGACAGAGGGGGCTTCGGAGACTCGATGATCTGGATGCGACGGGGTTTGCGGGTCATACGGCGGCGGAGGCCGGAGAAGGAAGGCGATGGAATCGACAAGATGACGAAACGATGGGTGGTTGAAGCGCCGAGGGAAACCAGGACCGGCTGGCGGCAGAAGGTGAAAATAGACCAGAAGCCAAATAATGGATGAAAATAGACTGGAAAGCCAAAGTGCAACCAAGCAAGAAGTCGCTAAACGAGACGAAGAAACTGATCGAAAACGACAGGGGGAAAGGGGAAGAGACAAGACTCGTTGTCAGCTCTCAGCCGCGAATGGATGCAGTTGTAAAAAAAAAAAAAACTGCAGCACTGGGCTACGCCGTTGATGGAGAGCGAGTCGGGGCGAGGAACTTGAAGCCGGACGAGGAGGAGGCGGCGGCGTGTGGAGGTGGTGGAGGTGGAGGAGGAAGAAAGAGGGAGAAAAGGGAAGGGGAGGAAGTGTAATGTAAATTGACAGTACCGTCCGTAACCTAGAGGATGGGGATGGAATAACCTAAAGGTGTTTCGGTTGGTGGTGATGGAGTCTGTTCCCTTCTGGGCTGGGCTGAACTGGGTCTGAGTAGGTCCAAGAGAAGATTTGCTAAGTAAGTAAGGCACTGTAAATCGGATCGTCAGAATCCATCTGCTGGGTTCCCATGCCCATGCCATTCCCTGCCGGTAGGTATGGTACCTAAAGTTAAGTACCTTAGGTAGTAGGATGCTGTTACTGAGCTTGGGAGGACTTCCAAGAGCCGAAGTACCACACAAGCAGGTATGTGGTGCATGGTGACATGTCAGACCAGTGCTGTTTTCAGTTACCCCACTAGCAGCTAACTTCCCATGACAGCCCGAGTATCTAGAAATATTGCCTCCTACCTACTAACCTTGGCAGCTTGGATCATGGTGAGCTGTGATGGATCTCCACTGCTACCTTAAACAATGACCTATCGCCTATCCAACGCTGATGAACTTGATCCATTCATCGTCACCCCAGCATCAACATCAGCAACGGCATCGGCAGCAGTAGCAGAAACAGACCCGACAGTTGAAGCTTATTTCCATTCCTACCTCTCTACACCAGATTCAACACATTTGTCACTGCGCAACACACCTAATACTTGTCCCGCTTTATCAATGCTACTGGAGGCTCACTCAAGACTCACAACACGGCCCTACTGGTGCACAACACGACACCATAACATTGGATGGAAAACTAACGTATGATGACAGTGCCTCTAGCTCAGTTTGTCTCAATGCATTGCTGTTAGGATGCCTGGAAACCCAAGTTGGATGCCTTATTTATTCTCACTTTTTTAACCAATGCACTTACTGGCCACCTTACCTCATGAGACATCCATCCACGGGCAGCAGCTTGGTGTTGTTGCCCCACGCCAGCTCTCACGATAAGGCGGCCCAGCTGCCCAGTCAAGCTTCAGGACATTGAACCACACCAATGAAACACGGACTATCAGTGTCCATTTCAAATATTGTGCATATATCCCGTACAGACCAGGCAGTTATCCAGCAACTACCTACAATGCCTGAATATCATACCGAGAGCAACAATTTCGTGTCTGTGGTAGCATTTATGCAGAGAAAAGTTTGAGATGTATCTATACTCTCGAGATTACTTCATATGTCTCATACCAAGCCCAAAATTTTAAGCTTCCTGTTCAATGCAGCATTCAACACCAAGATGTATCTTTGAGCATAATCCTGGTCCACAGATAGGCACTAGGTATATAATACCATGAAATACAAATGTAAGAAGAAAGTACGATTTGGCGTTGAAGCCAACAACTTAGATTTATACTCCCATTGCCTTCGCTATAAGTATATTGACATCCTTGTACCAATCTCGCTTGTATAGGTATTGAAAACTAAACGACCAAGGTCCTGAAGAGGCATATTCGAGACGTGAACCCACATCTGAATCTGATTATTGCTAAGTACTTGACGATCATTATGAGATAGTCTGGAGGCTACTGGTCTTTATTTGAATATATACATAGAGTTTCTCTGGAATACGCTTTTATGTCAATATTATGCC
The DNA here is from genome assembly GCA_012932025.1 of Fusarium austroafricanum. Lineage (NCBI taxonomy): Eukaryota > Fungi > Ascomycota > Sordariomycetes > Hypocreales > Nectriaceae > Fusarium > Fusarium austroafricanum. The sequence continues at coordinate 57,811 of JAADJG010000017.1, read as the reverse complement.
ATGGAAATCAGCATATATATAATGACTTATGCATATTAGAAGTTTGAAAGCAAGGGAAAAAAAGGCTATATATAATACCAAATTTCAGTCTTCTGCTAGGTCTAGGAAGGAGGAACTAAACTCGAACCTGGTATTGATTGGCGATCACAAGTGAAAACAATCTTGTATTGAATCGGGTTTGGAGCAGAAAACGAAACACAACGTTAGAATCTGTAGTCTCTTGAAGTTTTCTTCCCATCTAACTAGGCGACGGTTCTGAAATTTCATGATTACAGATCAGAAATCAGACTTGAGCACTCTGTGGGAATCTCCTCCAAGGGATATAACGGAAACCCTCAAAATATACTGGAACAACTGGGTATCCCTGGCTGCATATGAGCGTAACGCTTTTGCGCATGCAACAATGTCTCTTCTGGAATCTGGAGGAAAGGATTATAGAGGCCTCAGAAAACAGTGCTAAATTACCCAAACACATCAACTTTGATAGAGATAAGTGTGCTGTGGCATCACATCTCTAAATATAATGGGCTCTTGAGGGCTTCTAAATCCTGAGGGTTCAACCTCCTTCGACGTGTCATATCCCCCTGACGTCGAAACCTCTTGGGGATTTTCCATAAGGTTAGGGTAGCTATATACACATCTTCCTTCATCTTATAGTTATTTGTAGGTACAGGCTTCTTGAGGCTCCGTTTCCCCCGATAGGTTCTCTCTTACTGATCTAGAGAGAGCAGTCTTGAAGCTCTAGCATAGTAGTAGATTTCACAATTATGCCTTGGCTTGTATAACTATCCGAAGAAATACATACTGAAACACGGCCAATAGAGCGACGTGGACTTGAACAACGTGTTATTAGTATTCGATATCTCGTGCGTTATGGTTTTTATTCAACTCTGCTCTGTCTTATCTTCATCTACCTGGGGTCATCCCCAAGCGCCTTGGAAGCAGATAAACTTGACGCTTGGTCGTTAACCACCGTTCTGCAAAGAGTGCTCATTACTTAAACACCTTTATCAGTACTATCACTGACAGCCCGAGGATAAATACTAAGATACGCTTTATGAAATGAGGCATATGTTGCTCCTCAATCCAACCCCCTCTGCTGGACCTCCTGGGTACGAGGTAGGTAGGTGGGTACCTACCTACCTTAGCCAAGCAAACCATCGTCAAAGAACCCTGATCTAACCCTACCTATACCCCACGATTTCAAACAGCTATCTAAGTATGTATTGAGCCGATCATGGTCATCCCCTTCAACTGAGGTTGTCGATTTGTGCCATTTTACATGTGAAGCGCCGCAATCGTAATCACATTGGAAAATTGCACTCTTCTTCCGTTCTCACTCCACTCAGGCTGTGACGGACCTAGTCTTTTAGCTGACTGAAATAGGTCTAAGCTTGGCATAGCTGGCCTCGGCCGTTTAAATTCACTATCACTGCTCCGGTGGGGATGGAAAGGCGGGGGAATTGAGGTTCTGTCCCATTATATTGGGTTCCATTTTGGTTGATATGGATATCTTCAGTGCAGGCGTTCACCAGTGAGATGCAGTAGACATATGATACTATAGGTTACACAGCTATAGGTAGTGTTATCTATAGATTCTTTGAGAGCAATTTACATATGAAAAAAAAAATGACAAAAATACACACTAGTCTATCATGTTTAAGAAGCTTCCCCTCCTTACAGCAACCCTGGGTTTATCTCAGTGGAGTTCACTGTAACATAGGAGCCGACCTCTCAGCGGGGTTCAGACTGAAAGCGCCAAAAAGCTCCCTTGTCCCCATCTCCAACAACAGATCGTCCGTCCATGACCTAATTCTCTTGTTCCCCTCCACACTAACTCAACAACATATTCTCTCTCTGACTGCGCCAATTCTCTTTCGCAGAACCCCTTCAGCATTCATACCTAGTCACTCAATCTTTTCAGAGACAGTCAGTTTTGGCCCTCGCCATTATCATCATGGCCAGCCTCCCGTCGCAACACCCCACCCTCTCTCTTCATCTCTCCGACGTCACCCTCACCCCGCTCATCACCTCGGCCTCGTCGCAATCCCACCTCGAATCTCTCACAGCTCTCACCTCAAGCGCCCTATCCTCTCAGACCGCCGCCCAGCGCCTTGGTCTAGGACGTCCCCAACGCCTTATGGTCGAGTATCCTGACCGCGGACCTGTCGTGCTACACTCGTACCTTGATCCCCGCGACGCCGTTGACACAACCACCAACAACGCTGCCGTGACCACTTCTAGTCGCCAGGGCTCGGCGCCCGGATCAAGTCACGGCCCCGACTCTAGAGCACCTCGATCTGAACCAGCGCCGTCCCATGAGGACCCACGCTCCGAGGATGCGGCTCCGCTGCTCGTGGGTGTAGTTGTCGCAGGATCCGCAGACGAGGCGAGAGAGGCCCGTCGCGCATCATCAAGGCTAGAGCGTGTGGGAAGAGAGTTTCAAAAAGAATGGGCTGCCGAGAACAGTCAAGAGCGTGTAAATGAAGACGGGCCAGAATGACCAAGCGGAAGAGACATGCTTGTCATTCATATGACATGACGAACTACATTTACGAAGCGATGTAATGCGACGCGATACCATGAAGGAATATGAGAGAAGGGCATAAAAATGAATGGCAAAGGCAGGCTAAAAGCTTTGTCGTGTTGCATTGTTATCTTGATATAGCCATCATGCTCAGATGATGCGATTGAGTGCATGACGTGTTATAGACGAAACGAAATACCATGAGGGTTTGGGTGGATGGAAGACATATATTATGCATGCCAAATGTCTTTGATTAAAACAGTTTGGAGGCGCACACAGCAGCTTGATATTTGCGGTCATGAGTTAACAAACCTTGTCTTGACTGCATGCATGATAGAATCACATGGCAATTAAATATCACACAGCACAGCTCTTTGTTCTGAAAGGTTTAATTTCATCTTGTAGTACGTCTAAGTTGCTCGAAATCCACAAAACCTTGCTCCAAAGCCCATCGTCATCTTGCATAATCATCCTGTCCGGTGTGGTTTTGTCCCGGTGTTTTTATTCCTATCCTTAGTTTCTTTTTGCTCGTTATTATCTTAGATCTAAATCATCTGCTGGAAGGCACGGTTGATGGGGGATCGGATGTTAGGGACATCCTTCCAGAAGTTGACAGTGGCAACGGCACGCTTGGCGATACCCTCTGGGGTGAACTCGAACTTCTGTAGCAAAGGTTAGTAATGAGTCCTACCACGTTAAAGTATAGTTCAATAAAACTTGCCTTGTAGACATCCTTGTAGGCACCAGAAGCACCGAACCGGTTGATACCGAACTGCTCGTGAGTGTAACGCTCCCAGCCCATGGTGCTCATGACCTCAATGGACAGAGAGGGAATGCCGTCGGGCAGAACAGAAAGGCGGTACTCCTTGTCCTGGAGGTCGAAAGCCTCGAAGCAAGGCATGGACACGATACGAGCCTTGATGTTCTTGTTCTCCTGGAGGTACTTGGCGGCGTCGACGGCGATGGAAACCTCGGAACCGGTGGCAACCAGGGTGATGTCGGCACCCTCAACCTCGTGCAGGACGTAACCACCTTTGGCGGCCTTCTCGATGGTAGAGCCCTCGAGCTGGGGAAGGTTCTGGCGAGAGAGGGCAATGATGCTGGGAGTGTGCTTGGAGGTCAAGCAGACGTAGTAAGCACCGCTGGTCTCGTTACCGTCGGCAGGTCGCCAGACAAGGCAGTTGGGAAGAGCACGGAAGTGGGCAAGAGTCTCAATAGGCTGGTGAGTAGGGCCGTCCTCACCAAGACCAATGGAGTCATGGGTGGCAACCCAGATGGTGCGAACGCGAGAGAGGGCGGACAGACGAACAGAACCAGCAGCGTAAGAGACGAAGTTCAAGAAGGTACCGGAGTAGGGCAGAATGGTGCCGTAGGCAGCCAGACCGTTAAGGATTGCACCCATGCCATGCTCACGGACACCGTATCGGACGTATCGGCCGGAGTAGTCACCGAGACCGGTGGACTTGGGCTGGAAGTCAACAGCCTCCTTCCATCGGGTAAGGTTGGAGCCAGTCAAATCGGCGGAACCACCGAAGAGCTCGGGAATGACGCTCTCAACCTTGCTGAGGACGGTCTCGGAGAGTTTTCGCGAGGCAATGGCGGGGTCGGAGGGGGTGTAGACGGGGAGGCTCTTCTCCCAGCCCTCAGGAAGCTCGCCAGACATTCGGCGGACGAGGTCGGCGTGCTCCTTGGGGTACTGCTCCTTGTACCTGGCAAGGAGCTGGTTCCACTCCTGCTCACGGGCGGCACCCTCGGAAGATCGCTTGCCGTAGAAGTCATAGACCTCCTGGGGAACGGCGAAGCTCTCGTCGGGGTTGAAGCCAAACTTCTCCTTGAGCTGCCTGATGTCGTCAGCCTTGAGAGGAGAGCCGTGGACGCCGTGGGTGCCCTGGTTCTTGGAACCGAAACCAATGGTGGTCCTGAGCTGGATGAGAGTAGGCTTGTCAGTAACGGACTGGGCCTCCTTGATGGCAGCCTCGATGGCAGCGAGGTCGTGGTCACCGTCATCGACCTTGAGGACGTGCCAGCCATAGGCCTCGTATCTCTTGGGGACATCCTCAGTAAAGGCAACAGCGGTGTCACCGTCAATGGTGATCTTGTTGTCGTCCCAGATGGCAATGAGGTTACCAAGTTGGAGGTGACCAGCCAGAGAGCTGGCCTCGCTAGAGACACCCTCCATCAAGCAGCCATCGCCGAGGAAAGTGTAGGTGTAGTTGTTAACAAGGGGAAAGCCATCCTTGTTGAAGACAGCTCCAGTGTGAGCCTGAGCAATGGCCAGACCAACAGCATTGGAGATACCCTGACCGAGAGGGCCAGTGGTAACCTCGATACCGGGAGTGTCGTGAGCCTCGGGGTGACCGGGAGTGCGGCTGTCAACGGACTGTGGAATGTATTAGCAGATATTGGTTAGATCAAGAGATTGATGCACATACCCGGAAAGCCTTCAGGTCATCCATACTCAAATCGTAACCAAAAAGGTGGAGGAGAGCATACTGAAGCATACAGCCGTGTCCGTTACTGAGGCGTACAAATGGTCAGTCGTGGGCACATTCGTGACGCCAGTCGAGGTGAAAACTTACGAGAGAACAAAGCGGTCACGGTTCAACCAATCTGGGTTCTTGGGGTTGAAGTTGAGGAACTTGTTGAACAGAACATGAGCAACTGGGGCCATTCCCCTGTGACATCAATGTCAGTATGATATTCTTATCACTCAGCTCATCGCAGGTTGAGGGAACTCACATGGGAGCACCAGGGTGTCCCGAGTTGCTGTGAGCGGTCGCATCGGCCTGTTGAGGAGCTTGTTAGTATTCATTTCGTCCTGGCGATTTAAGTTGAGGAACTGCGGATCTATCGGCTTCAATGTAACACAGAGAGTACGATCCCAGCTATCAGGAGACCAAACGATGGCGCCCTCTGTGATGCCCTCATCTCATCACATTGTTGCGCGTCTCGTCCCTCTTCTCTCATGGTTGAAATGGCGGGGCAGCCGTGGCGGGGTAAAAGCCAATTTAGTTGTGCAGAGCTCGCCGAGAGAAAAGAGAGCAAAGCAAAGAGATGGGGGAGCTTACCGCAAGGACACGGATGGTGTTGATGGCCTTCTGGTCAATGTCGCCGTAACTCATTTTGACGGATGTTTATGAGTATTTGGTTTTATGGAGGAGAAAGAAAGAAAGGAAGTGGAAAAGAGAAGAAGAAGAAGAAGAAGAAGGGAAGGTAGGTAGAATGACGGAAAGATAACCGGAGCAGTACCTACCAACCTTACCTCACGTCTGACGTCTACCTACGACGCTCTACGCTCCAGGGTGGAGGGGTCGTGTCATGAATTGTTTAGCGGTCTCCAGTTTTCTCTACCAGCCTTGAGAGAAAATTCCACTGGGCGATATCCCGCGAGGATATTCCTTTAATTAGATGATACGAAATGAGGTACAGTACATTGTGATTTTATGCTCTGATTGAACAACAATACAATTGTTCCTTGTTTTCTTTCTTCCTTCTTTCTTACCCAATGTTGGGAGTTGGTGAAGTTGCTCACGTCGACTGCCCCTCATGATAGAGGTGTGATGCCCACCTCTGGCCGAAGCTCTCCCAGTCACAGTTCAAGACCTCAAGAGTTTCAAAGTACTTAGAATCTAATATTGGTATGCATGCATGAATGTACCTTGAGAGCCCTCATCCAAACTCAGATTCAAGCTCACCAAATACAGGGCGTCCGCCTTCTCCGCTCCCTCCGTCGTCGCCCCGAGACGAGGTCAGTGTGGCCGGCGACGCGCCGAGTGGAGCTTCCGGTGGGGGGCAGTTTTGGGCCGCAGGGGACATAAGTTACAGCAAGGAGGGGCACCTATCCTTTACCCACCCCAACTACCTCCTAGTAGTGGAGGTTGGCTCCTCTCATGAGAAGTGTTGCTATTGAGGCTTGGCTTGACAATGAGTACTAGGTAATACAATTGGATGTGGTAAAGACTTAGGTCCTTCCCGGCAAGCCCATTCATCAGTAGTAGATTTGCTACGTGCTTAGAACAGACCCGTTAATTTGGCTCCCAACATCTTCGTTGATCTTTAGGGCCCTCTCTTGTGGACCCTATTTCATCAGCATGAATTGGCTTGGATCTCCATAACAGCGGAAGTTGGCAGCAAATCCTTACTGTTGTGACGTCGACTTGGCCACATCGCCATTGTTTGAAAGATTCTAATGTGAATCCGCGCGGTGCTGCCTGCTTTGCTGGAGACTCTTGGCCTGATATCAAAATTTTACCCTTTCAGCCACAGTGGTGTAAAGAAACACCAGATATTCGCGCCGCTTACTAGCCAGATGATTCCACTCCCAGCTATTTCCCTCAATCCAAAATTGCAATGGCTCCCGCGTTTCGTCCGCGTCTGATCAAATTAACCGGCCACGTTGAAATAGGCAAAAAGTCAACGAAACTCGAGCGAGACTGAATTACATTGAATTAGTACGCCTAAAATATGCCCCCACGAGGGTTCTGGAGGGGCAACTCTGACTGCTCCTAGTCAGATACCTGATCGTATTCCTTGTGCCTCTACCACAGGCGCGGTTATTACACCGAAAGGATCAAAAGTCACGATGGGCTGCATCTGCAGTTTGTTGAGTGAGCTAGTCACATCTCAGCGTTGACGCTCACTTTGAAGCGAAAACGATTGGGAGCGATATTTGGAGATGAAACAACCAGCCAAAATGGTCTCTGTAAGGTGTGGTAGATGTAGCACTTTTAAACCCAACAAGGTAAAGGATAAACTATATTTCTGTTTATCAATGATGCCGTAACTGCTGATGAATGATATGATATTTCTATGTAAGGCCTTTTATGTCCCTCGAGCAGAACTCTATGGGCTGCCTCACAAGCATGGCCAATTTTTAAGATACCCAGAATGTGATGAGATAATCTTCACGAGTTGATTGTTAACATGATGCGTTTTATTACTCACACTGACTTACATCCAGCCATTCCTTCCCCGAAGCACCGTCAGCCCATCAATCAAATGTTCTAGGGCAACCTCGATACAAAAGTGGAGTTTTCGATTTTATCGGTAAAATATGTCCGGTCTTTTTTTAACCACTATCAACCACCGACCGACGATATCAACAAGACTGAATTACTCACCACAAGGACACGGCCAATGAGCTACTTCTGAGCATCAAATTAGAGAAATGGTCAAGAAAACGGGCCCCTCAAAAAAGACTGCTTCCTCAAAGCCAAGTTCGAGTTCAAAGCAGAGCACCAAGAAACCAACTCCAGAAGCCTCTTCACAAGCTCTTCAAAGCAAAGAGCAGCAGCAGCGTCTTCTCAATATATTTTCAAGTACTTTCAATAATGTTCTCACTTCGGATGGGTTCTCGAGGCTGCTCCAGGACATAAAGCAAGCTTTGTTTAATCGAGAATTTGCTATCGCGTTTGGGAGAGAGGACTATCTTGAAGCTTATGCTGCTCGATGGAGCCCCACACGAGCCCTGTGCTATGCTTCTGTGTTTCTGAGTATCAAAAATCACCTTGATGGGATCCTGATTCCTAACAAGGAGGCAAAAGATGGAAAGTTACATCTCACTGAAGCCGGTTTGCTATCGGATCCACAAGCAGCAGACACGGCCCAGGAGACACAATCGGCTGGGGGAGAAGCCATTCAGGATCTCAAAACTGATAGTACTTCTTCTACTCAACGAAATTCCTTTCTACAAATGCTATCTGTTGGGGGATGTGCAGCTGAGCACATTGCTTTTGCATCCTATCTCCAAACTACAGCCACCAGTGGCCACCTGACACTCCTCGATTCTGGTCCCTGGGAGGCAGTCATCTCTCATCTTGAATCCAGTACCATCAATCCGCCGCCAATTTCAAAATACGCCTCTGCAGCCCGTCAAGCTACCAATCATCCAATGCTCGAAAAAGGCCAACTTGCCCTTAATGTGGTTCAGCGGGATATCCTAGACCTCGACATGGCTTCCCTTTCAGCCCAGTGTTCCCACGGCAAGGTACCCATTGTCTTAACTCTGCTCTTTACTCTCAATGAACTGTACACAACAGCAGGCATCGGTAAGACGACCAAGTTTCTCAAGAACATTGGACAGGTCCTGGCAGCTGAGAGCCTGGTTCTCGTAGTGGACAGTCCAGGGAGCTACTCTGAAGCAGCCCTGGGCAAAGAGAAGAAGAAATACCCTATGCAGTGGCTGCTCGACCACACTCTCCTGGAGACTGATACGCCTGGACACTCCTGGGAAAAGTTACTATCGGACGACTCCACCTGGTTTCGTCTACTAGAAGGCTTATCATATCCGATCCCACTTGAGAACATGCGCTACCAGATGCACTTGTACCGACTGCAAAAGTCATGATTAAGAATACTATTTCGCGAAACATCTTGATATCTAAAGGTTGTGTTATCTATGCCTGCATTACTTATGGATCGATCATTTACGTCGTTTCTTTGGCGATGAGGTCTATCATGCCCATACCATCTTCTTGAGTGAGTGTCCCAGCTGCTCTAATAATCCTGTGTTCTTCCTGGCCTCGTCAAGAGAAATTATGGGGCCTGCCTCAACAAGACCCTTTCGCTCTTCGCCTGGGTGTTCCAATTGCCTTTCTAGCGCCAATCGCTCGATATCGCCGCAGATGGTGGAAACCTGTTGGGTTTCCGTTTGCTTCGGGCCATCATCACCAAAGATGGCAACGGATGAGTCCACGTTTGTTGCCTTAAAGACAAGGCGGCAAACACTCGGTGATGACGGCGATGCGGATTTGCTGGCGACCAAATTGGCAAAACTGGCAGGAATTCCAGCATCCTTCTGCTCGACGGGGTTCTCCTTGCCTGCCATCTCATCACGGCTCGAGAAGGTCCGTGTGTTAGTGCGACGAATGTCACTCTTGCCGGGACTATATGCTACCACAAAGCCTGCGTTCTTGATCTCGTCAATGTGAGAAAGAGAAATAGTTGAGGTGATATAAGTGCCGTACTTGATACCCGTAATGCTGTCGAGTTCAACACGCTCAAAAGAGGATACCTTGTCTGACTTCCAGTCAAAGCGGCATGAATAGAGAGCTGTATCTGTCAAAAGGAGAACAACTTCTTCCAGTGGCCATGACTTGATGGCGTTGGGCGTGGTAGGGCTCAAGAGCACCCATCCGCCGTGGAACTCTTCCTTCTCGTCGGCTATCACTCGCTTCTGGCAAAGTTCGACGGCCAGTTCTCTCATCTTAGTGGCAGATACCGCTGGATCCTTTGTCATCATGTCGCTCTCGAACTCTTCAAAGATCTTGGCCGTGACGTTGCCGAGGAGGAAATCAATGGCTGCTTGACTGAAGTAGTCATTGACCATGCTGAATGTGTTAGCAAGAGGCTCAGTCATCAAGCGATGAAACTTCGAATACATACCCGCTGTAGTATCGAGCAATACCAAGACCCAAATCATTCAAGGCCCCACGATAATCTCTCTTTCGAGTTCTTGTATAGTCACCTTTCATGGCTGCCGTGGACGCATACTGTTTCGACACAGCATCGCCATTATCCGCCCAGAGAGTGTTGAACCAAGCAGTCACTTGATCAATTTGTGCACTCATGTCGAAGCCTTCTTCCTTGAGCTGAACTTCCAACATATGCTTTGCAAATGAGCTCTGGCAGACGTTGGTTCGGTCAAGGCAGTCCATGCAGTTGATTCGGAAGACGCCTTGCTGCCGACTCAACTCATCGCCCTCTTTTTGAACAGTGCTGCCAAAACTCTCAATCTTGTCTCTAAGTTGATCTAGCAACCTGCTGACGTTCTCAAACTTCATGCCTCGACAAGCCGCATGGAAGTCAAACCACTCGAAGGGTATCTTCTGAACTTGTCCTACATCTCTGTTAATTTCTTTTATGGCCGTCTCGTATGCAGATCCAATAATCGACTCGACTCCATGCTTTTCGACGAGATTGACTATTTGAAGCTGGCCGTAATTTCTGGAGAGACTTTCGAAATGTCGACGACACGCAGCTTGATTGACCTCTTCGGAATGTTGTCGAACAGGGGTCGGCTTGAAAGCATATGGTGACTGTGTAAAGAACAGAGGAATACTGCCTCTGATTTGTAAAAAGGAGTATGTTTTTGAAGATGGGTCCCATGTTGGCGTGGAGAGAAGCTGCTCGGTTTCAACCATGTTCGCAACGAAACCGTCTTGATCAATACCACGGCGCAGATACCGTAGACCAGCTCGTTTGGTGGATCTGCGGGAAATCACCGTAATGAGATATTTTTTCTCTGATGGACGAAGGTCAATAGATGCTCTAGAACTGGCAGCTAGAGGAGAGCCTGGCAGCTCTCTTGAAGATGAGAGGTTGGAGAGTTCAACAGACTCCTTGCCTGTGTCATCGCTTTGCGGAGGCTGACTGTCAACAATAAAGGTCCTCTGTCCGACGAAGCCTTGAATCAGAGGCAAGGCTAGACAGTCTTGTCCGCTTGACAAGAATGGCTTTAAAAGATGGCGGTTCCAAAAAAAGATCTCGTCAGCCTGGTTATGGAGAGGTGTCTCATCGGTCGGGGGTAGCAACCCGTCACTGAGAGAACGAGTAAGATCAATGTCATAAGAGAAGTAAAAACTCCGTGATGTACCGAAGAGGACATGGGCAGTTCGTAAGAGTTTGGGCAATAGTTCGGGCTCTTCTGGCACGACTTTGTCAGATCCCACCTGTGTTTCGCATGAGGAAAAAGTCTCAGCTACAGGGGCATTTGTTTCTGGGACACTTGATGAATTGCTCAGCCCCATGTTTCTCTTCTGGTCCAATGTCCAGCCACTTCGACTGAACCAACGTTGTGCGAACCGTCCATAGCTGCCTCTTCTGCGAATGACATCCTCAGCAACGCGACTCCTAGAGCCTGGCCTCGCATCTTCGTCCTCGATTACAGCATCGTCCACTTCGTCTGACGTTCTCGAAGGTAGTTCGACTTCTTCCACGCTGCTGTCACTCTCGTTCCCAGAATCTCTCGCTTGGCGTGACAGGTGGTTTGAGGTCCTCCTTACAGATTCTTCGGCGCCTGCCTTGGATGTGCATGGCGTGAGGGCAACTTCGGTCACGACGTAGATGGGATGGCCACAGATCTGTGCGACCTGTTGGCGCCGTGTGATGGTAACAAGATAGTTTAGTTTCGAGACGGTAATCAGGCCTAGAGTCGCCGAGCCCGTCAGTTTCGAGTCTTACATATCATAAGCGCGGGGCCACAAGATGTCATACCAATCACTCCGAAAGCTTCAAAAAACGAATTTTGCTTGTAATTGTCAGGGACATGTTCACGCGGAACATGAGAGATTGTCGCGTCACCATACTTGACTCGAACTGGCTGGAAGGCTCGCTGGCCCTTAGAAGAGAGAGGCTGGATTACAAGCCCATCTATCGCTGCACAGATGAGGAGCTTGCGAGCGATGGCTGGCATCGTGCGGGACACGTTAACCTTTTTATCAGCGACGCTTGATAGGCACTCGGAAGCAAATACAGGGGAGCAAGGGCAAGAGATTGACGGTCCAGCGAGAGTTAACTCCGTAAGAGAGACGAGATGTGTTATAGGACAGCTGTAGAAGGAGCCGGCGCAAGCTGCAGCTCAGCTGAGATGAAATCGAGCGACTGCCCGCGCCAAAAGTCAGATCCAGATAATATGACCACATCAATTCACTCAATTTTTTAATTTTTTAATTTTTTAATTTTTAATTTTTGGGCGGTGGAGACGTCATAACTTGGCACTTTGTAGCCATTGTAGCATAGCGCAAAATAGCCGCCAACATCGCATTCGCATTTGGAAACTATTTCAACATATCCACTTTGGCTCGTTTTCGTATTTTGCTTTCGTCAAGGCAGTTGATGATATTACTATTTTACCCAGAAGGCCTCAATTTCATACACCAATTATTGCACCAGATACCCCCCGAAACATAAAAAAATCGGAAACAGATCCAAGGAGCAACAACCAGTCGCTCAAGACTGACTATCCACAGACGAAAATGTTTCCATCTTTTGCTTTCCTCCTCGTCGTGGGGTATCTTAGATAGCGAGGCGCTCGACCTTGTCGCGCATGGCTCGGATCTGGCCGGCGAGCTCGCTGGCGTCGTTGCTGGTGATGCTGGCGGCGATGACAGCACGGCTGACACCGCAAGCACGGCCAAGGTGCATTTTGCTGCTGACGTAGACGTAAGGAACTATCAAGCACGAGTTAGCGATCTTCTCCATAATCACATCACATCACAGATATCCAATTCGGCTTACCGTTCTTGTCTTCGCAGAGGAGAGGGAGGTGGAGGAGAATGGCGAGAGGCTGAGTGTCGGCAGCGAGAATGACGAGCTCAGAAACACCACGGTTCAGGGTCTTGGTGGCTTCGTTGGCCTAGTGGAGTCAGCAATCGCAGGCATCGTATGGATGAAAACGGTGTTACTCACACCTTTCTTCAGCTGTCGAGCATCTGTGAAAAGCGGATTAGCGAACCAGTCTTGACTAGGCAGCGTTGAGGAGAACTTACGCTGAGAAGACTGAACGAGATCGAGAAGTTCCTGTTCGAGCTTCTGATCGGCAAGGGGCCAGGCTGTCGACATATCAGCTAACAGTCAAGGCACAGCTGCGAGGGAATGGATCATACCAGCACTCTCAGACATGATGAAAAATTAAACCGAGGTTTTCGAGGAAAGTTTCTGATGGCAGGGTCAGTCGCTGGTCATTGGTGAATTGGTCGAGATTCGTGGGTGGTGAGATCCGACGTACGAGATGGGGTGGAATTCAGGGTTCCTTGCGTTGGCTCGCCCTGAGGACTGAAAAGCGAAGTTATACGTGGAAGTTGGTTGGTGATGTACCGACAGAGTCAAAAGGAAAGGAAAAAAAAAGAGAAGTATAATATGCCAAGGCAGCGGGAAAAATTCACATGTGGCGCCGAGCCTTGTGTGGCTGATACCTGCGAGGCTGTGCTGACCCCACTTCTCCTGTTTCCAGTCAACCATTTTGTCTGGTCCATCTTTTATCCGAAACACAGGTAGCCCCGTGCTGCCTTATGTAATGTTCCCAGTGTTCTCCCTCAGTACAGTACAGCAAAACCTGCCGCCAACCAGACGCCAACCTGGAATGAGACCTTAACAAGCACACCTTCACCTCGACGTCTTCGTCTCCAAACCAAAGCAAACGGCTCCGTTATCCAACAACTTCGTCCCCCGACAACTCGACACACTCTTCGTCTCTTCAACACGTTCTTGTACAATTGATATCTGCTTCGTTTTCGCGTAAACAACCGCCAACATGGTTAGCGAACTCTGGTACGTGCTTGCGCGCCTCCTTGCCCCCATCATCATCGAGCTCCCTATGCATCAACGGAAGCTCCAGGCATCGCTCAGCAACGCGATAATCCATTGAAATGGCCTCGCACTACATCTCTCTTGTTGATTGAAACTAATATGCGCGTCTCTGCAGCCCCGTTTACTCGGTTAGTCCTCCACGTCATCCGTACTATCGACGTCACCTTGCGACGCCTGGACCTCCATCGTGAGGCGGTCGACGATGCGGATTTCATATCGAAAAACATGTCACTAACAATCATCTAGCCCTTCTTCGGTGCTATGGGCTGCACCTGCGCCATTGTCTTCACCTGCCTCGGCGCCTCTTACGGTACCGCCAAGTCTGGTGTCGGTATCGCTGCCATGGGTGTTCTCCGCCCCGATCTGATCGTCAAGAGTACGCGGCCCTCCGGAAACGAGATCTTCGAATTATACGATGCTAACTCTTCTAGACATTGTTCCTGTCATTATGGCTGGTATCATTGGTATTTACGGTCTTGTCGTCTCGGTTCTTATCTCCGATGGCCTGAAGCAGAACCTTCCCCTGTTCACCAGCTTCATTCAGTTCGGTGCTGGTCTCTCCGTCGGTCTTGCCGGTCTTGCTGCCGGTTTCGCCATTGGTATTGTCGGTGATGCTGGTGTCCGAGGAACTGCTCAGCAGCCCCGTCTCTTCGTCGGCATGATTTTGATTCTCATTTTCGCCGAAGTCTTAGGTTGGTCTTTCTTTTCACCGAGTCGCTTCCAGCTCGCTAATCCTCAACAGGTCTTTACGGACTCATTGTTGCACTGCTCATGAACTCTAAGGCCAATGTCGATGCTGTCTGCTAAAGGGCTGGCGCTTAAGCACCGTTAGCACCGCTTGCTTCAGAGACAGCTTGACAATTGCACTCAACCACACGAGTTGCTCTCGGGCATAGCACAATTGAATGAAATCAGAAATGGCGTTACAACTTTCCCTGGTCCCTTGTCCTGAATAAATAAGGACGGTATCATAGGGGATTGGAGACGTGGGCGCACGGTTGGGCGTGGTCTTATATCTGTCTCATTTGCGCACGTACATCGGATAATGGAATCGAGCTCTTGTTATGGTTTTCTGTTGGGAGAGAAGAGGGGCCGGAACGAAACAGGAGGATGGTTTATGTAAAATACTGTCAACACAAGTGTTATTCTCCGGGTGGCTTCTCATCATAGACGGTGGAGGGAACTCGGGTACTTAGTGCATGTTTGCTATTGCTAGTTGTTTCTTGCACTGAATCTCGTTGTATGCGCTCTTAGTATATCGCTTTAGGTCAATTGAAACAGTAGTCACTCGACACACCGACTGGGAAACGGGTAGATAATAGCGGCGCAAGTAGTTGAACCAAAAGTCGGGGGTACCCCTTTGAGATGACATAAGGTTATACTGTAGTGTATATCTAACACTTCCCCTCGAGCCTGGACAACATGTCACAGCTAGCAGCTAGCTTAGACCTATACAGACATATACTGCCAGTATTTTACCTACCCCAAGATCCTATAGCATCGAACCTAAAGGTAACAAGAGCCTGCGGCAAAAGCAATCGTGCATATGGCACTCTAGTCTCATAGCCAATTAAACCAAGTCATATGCGCCCCTTTAGGATAACCTAAGGTTGTACTTTCTTAGTATATGTTACGTCCAACACAAGGGCACTTATATAGCCAACGCGGGAATAATCCTGTTGGGGTATATTGATATTACTCAAGTATAAAATCCTCGCTTGATAGCAAGTACATATATGCAGACAAGTTAAAAATTACAAAGGCCCAAGACCCCTCCACAAGCAAGTCTATACCTAACAAACCAACAGAGGTTTGTGTCTAACTTTCTTAATCACCTCTTCATATTACGTCTCTTCATCTCTTCGTGCAGAGGTTTCCCCCTTTTGTCCCCAACACATGGTACCTGTTTTTTGTTTCCATGTACACATACCCACCGACCAAAACACCTACAGTGGCATCAAGGGCCACTGGATGAGAAGAAACTGGGGACCAAAAGCCCCTCAAGATAGAGTAAACTTGAAAGGCTCCTAAATAATTACCTTCGCCGATCCATTAAATAACGTACTAAATATGAGTTAGGATCGACATTTGAGCGACACAAATCTTGAGACTTACAGGAATGAAGAGGTAAGGAACGCGTCGCTCATATTCGAGCCAAGCCTCGCCGTACTTGCGACGGCATCGGGTAATGTCCCGAGAGGCACGATGAGCAATCATGCAGCAGAAGAAGACCGGGTAGAACCAAGGGAAGGGGCTCTCAAAGCCGGTGATCAAACCCCAAGAGACAGCAAACCACACATCGGCAGTGTAGTGAATCTTGCGGGCAAGGCCATACCAACCATCAACAAGGATAGTTCCCTGAGGGCTGACAATGGTCTTGGGGTTGTGGATGGTTTGCCATGGGACCTGAGGAAAGGTGTTACGCAGGACCAGTTTTCCCTTCTCCATGGCACGGAAGCGGTTCTTCTGGCTGTTGCAGCTGTCCCAAACCCAGTACCAGAAGAGGTAGCCAACGTACATAGCAGCAAGGATGCCCCGGTTCCAGCGGTACACATCAGGGTGGTGATTAGCCAGATAGATAGTGCAGTGGCAGTAGGAGAGAGGAACACCAGCGAGGTTCCAGAAGATGAGCATGAAACCCCACTTCTCATAGTACATATCCCATGTGGTGATAATGAGCTCCTCTCCCTTGGCACAGGCGTTGGCGTAGAGGAAGTGAGCCATGACGAGGAAGCAGACCTCACCAGAGACGTAGCCGTACAGCTCGTACTGACGAGCGGCGGTACCGAGGCTGAGGATAAGGAGGATGTACCAAGGCATGCGAACCTCGAAGAACATCTTGAAGTCAAGGATGCCAAACATGCGAGGGTTCAACTCGGCGCCCATGAAGAAGTCATAAATGGGGTAGCCAGTCATACGGTGTTGCTTGCCGCGCCAGAGGGCAGAGAAGTAGGCGACGAAGCTGACAAGGAAGCCACTGAGGATGGCAACCGACAGTAGAGGACCGAACTCATCAATGGCGTTGTACAGAGGCCAGAGGCCGGAGAAGTGTAGGCCGGCAAGACAAGCCAGAGTAGTGTAGAGACTCCAGTAGGCGTTGCAGTAGTAGGGCAGCTGCTTGCCGCCCTCATGAGGAAGAGGCTTGCCATAACCCCAAACACCGGGGAGGAGGCAGTAGAAAGCACCCTCAACAATGAGATAAGACCAATACCAGGCCCAGACCTGAAGACGGGGGAATGCACCAGTATAGACCAGGTTGGCAAGATGGGCGACAAACTCACCCCAGGATTCACCCTCGGCGCGGGAGGGGAACTTGCCATCGTAGTAAGTAGCACCAATCCACATATACCACATGAGAACAGGGAAGAGTGTCATCATAGCAGCTGTGCCGATAGAACCCCCAAACTCGAACTCTCCAGAGTAGTCGATCTTGGGATCCTGGCCAGGTCTCCAGCCGTCAACTACATGGGGATCTTGAGGGACGCCCTCGCTCTTCTCCATGACCGTCTTGACAGGGGTAGTACCAGAGATGTCGTTGGATGTTGCATGTCCATTATTGGCGTGGCCATTGGAAACATCACCATTTGAGTGACCATTGACATGGCCGTTGGTCTTGCCATTGGCAGCTCTGTTGACGGCTCCCATGTTGTCGGAATCCGTATCTTCGTCGAGCTCTTCGGTGAATCTTGCGGTGCGTCGACGGGTAGGTCGCGAGACACCTTCAACGGCAGAGTTGGTGTCCGTCTCGGCGTCTGAAATAGGCTGAGAAGTTTGGCGGCGGTTTGAACGTGAACGACGGATAGGGGTCTCAACCATGCCCTCGAAGAGTTCTTTCTTCCTGGAGGCGCCGAATTAGCAGTGCATCAAGCAAAGATTGGAAGAGGAAGTAATGAGAAGGAAACAAACCTGGGCGTTTGGCGTAAAGAATATCTTGACGACATCTTGAATGATGGGCTCTCGAGCCTTTATAGTTGTCGAGGTGCACAGAGTACGGACCAAGAAAGCGACTAAGAAACAGGAGCCAAGTTCTGAGAGTCTGAACCGACAATCAGGCTCTGATCTTAGACTGCACTCTGTTCCACAGTGCGCACAGCAGAAGAGACAAGAGAGAGGAGCTCTTTGATGCAAAAGAAGCAATTGGACGCCTCAATTGCACTTTGAGAGGCCAGAAATGCAGATGTGCGCCCCTCGGAGACCACACGGCAGAAAGCAAACAAACAAAGTGACAGGGGCCAAGAAGGACAAGGACAAGCGAGCGGGAACGGTGTCTTCGGATCGAAAGACTAGGTCATTGAGTACAAATGCCCAATTGGGAAGACAGTATCCGCCGTAGGTTGATGATGTATCAAGATGCTACTGTCAAGCCAGTCAAGAAAAAAATCGAGGGAAAATATCCAAACAATACATGGAGAGAAAGTTGGTGGAGGGGGCGTGTTGCCGAACCAAGTACAGAGGTACATGCACCTAAAGTTGCAATTCTCGCGATGGGGAATCCGAATAAGAAAACGTGTTGTACTATTGGCGCACTGCGGTTGGCCTTTCAAAGCAATCTCCCTCAGGGAATCCGGCCAATGAGAGTGAAGCCCTTACAGGCGATTCATGCAATTGGAAATTGGGGTACCTACTCTTCTGCAGCACTCCCCTAGATTATCAGGTACTCTGGCTCTTCTGCCCAGATAATTCCATGGGCCAATCACCAGCATCACGCTAATGCACGATTCGTATAGCGATTTGACAGGGGTTAGCCTGCTATCCTTCCGTCTCGTCTGTCATCATCCCCAGATAATGCGTCAGTCTTCATCTTGAGCCTCATCGCTCGCTTGTATCGCACTAAACGTGCTCACACGCTGACAAGAGCGACAAGGGTCTGCTATACGAATCGTGCATGAAGCTAAGCCCCGAGCTTCTCAACGACAATCCATGCCTGTGCCTTGAAACATCAAACTCCTCTACCATCTTGAATGAATTTTCAACTCGGTATCGTGATATTGTCCGTTTCCCGACCTTGGTGATACTCAATAGAGGGGTTAATCTTGCTCACCGGGCGTTACGGCGTGCTCTGGAAGCCAAGGACGCCTTCATCACCGTCGTCTAAGCCCTCTGAATCCCTGCCAGCGGCTACTCTGCCATCAAAATTGGGCGTGATATTCTTATGGCGTAGCTCCTTGTGGATATCCAAGAGGCCTTTTGTCTTGTCTCATGTTCATAGCTTGGTCAATCGTGCCTCATGCCCCTCCTTGATGCTGTCACATTGCTCGGTCAGATGCGGTTCTTCTTCGTCTAGCTCTCCCATCTCAGACGAGACTTGCATCTCTCCTGGTGCGACAGGGCACCTGAACTTCTTCGCACTTCCCCTAACTATTCAAGATGAGCGACAAAGTGTTAGTTACACTGTAGGAGTTTGAGTTCGGCTCCATATCGATGAGTGTTGCTTTGATTCTTTCTCGTCCAATTTGGTTGCTGCTACAGAGAGCCTACTCTCCAATCTGTGTTCGACCCAAGATGGGGTCTTCAAGGAGTCACTCAAGCTGCCCAGAAATACATTTCCCTCTTTTTGATTACTCGTCACCCGTCATCTATCTAGTTCCTTAGCTCTCCTTGTCTCCCGTCTCCCGTTTCATCTGCCAACTCCTCATACGCTCCTTCACTTCCATTGTCTACCCTTACTTCACCATAAATTGACCCCTCTCTTGCTAAAATGTACTGTACATCGTCGGCTATTTCCATACCTTTTCCATGAATCCTTTGCCCCTTGGCATGTGTAAACTGCGGGCGTGGTGGCTATGCCAGTGTTCTCACGAACGGCTCAACTTGTAAGTCATGACCAAGGCCTACCGATCAGACTCCTTCACTTCCCAATTTCAAGTCAAACAGGTACTTTACATCTCAAAAAGAATTCATTGATAGGTCTAACCCATGTTTGATAACATTGCTGTTCCTCAAGTCGCTTCAAGTTCCCTCCACCAGCACCCTCCCGGCCCAAACGTCTATTATGCAGCGAGCTTGACAATTCACTCAACTAGAGGAATCACACTTCCGGCCGCTTATTGCCTTTTCCCTTAGTATATTTGAAGCGACGTGAATCGTCTCATAATACTTGCAGCATTTGACCTAGAAGGTAGCCCCATCCCCTCTTTCATATTCCGGTCACTAAGACACTGAAATATTGCTACTCACTTTGATATTGTGCATGAAACACATACATATGTTTTAAGGAGATGATTCAGATCATACAACACCCTGAGAGCTATATTTATATGTTCTTCTTTGGCAGGCGAGTTGCACGCTGCATTATGGCCCGAGTTTCATCATTTGATCAGGAACTGGCGGAAAGCCCGCGAGTCTTATCCTTGATATACGATAGAGAGATCCTAAATATGGCCAATCCCGAGCACAAGGAAACAAACTTTTACTTACCTAACTAAATTCGAGGCGATTTATAGAGCACCACCGATTACACCGCTGGGGGCTAGCGGTTGCATTGATGGTATACGATTTCGTCAGAGCTATATCATTCGACAGCACGAATATCAATTCATTATCTTTACTATTCAAAGGTGAGTTCCTTAAGCAGTGATTGAAACATGTAAATGATGCACGGGCAAGAAAGAGCCTTGTGGTTTTCCGGGGTCTTGTGTACCCAAGAGACCATATGTGTGTGCTCCAGCTCGTCGTTGCAGCACAACAAAAAGCAGTGTACAGAATGCAGAAAAACATCCGAGGTCGATGCATTGTTCCCAGTAAACTGTGGTGCGGTGGTGCACAAGCGCTGCACAGATACAACGCAGAATAGCAGTTAAAGTCACACATATCATCACGGAAAGTGAAGCGCAAAGTTAAATATCAACTGTGTTTATTAGGAGTATCAATTAGGGTCTCTCCTATCCGTCCAAGCCGTAACTTTGGGGTATCATATTCTCATCATTCCATACTCATTATCCCTCCGCTGGTCTCAATGTCGCAGTTGTAAGTTTACTCGCGACGCTCAGACTCAGCTTGTTTCTGGAGGTCGTGCTCAACACCACGCTGACGGGTCTTGCCCTCAGCACGCATCTCATCATATTGAGCCTCCTGCTCCTTGTTTCCGGTGAGGTTGGAGACAGCGCCACCAACAGTGCCCTGGACACGATTGCTAATACCAGTGCCGAGGTCGCTGAGTTGACCCTTGGCCTCCTGGTTTCGGCCCTCAAGGTTCTGCTCACGGCCGGACTGCTTCAGGGACTATCACGTACGTTAGCGTAATTCATGAACTTTGTTTGATCAGCTTAGCTTACCTCGCTGCCGATGAGTCCACCAACGGCCTCCTTAGCGGAGCCAGCGGTCTGGTTCCAAGAACCCTCGGTACGGTTGGGGTCATCCTTGGCGGCGGCTCCAGAGCCAGAGAGGGTGGCACCAGGGAGCTTAGCGGTAGCATGGGAGGCATCGTGCTCGGCCTCGGCTTTCTGCTTCTTGAGGTCTCCGGCAGCCTGGTCGCTGCTGTTGCCAGTAAGGTTGCCAATAGCGTTCTGAACAGCACCGGAGGCTGAGTCGACGTAGGACTTGAGGGTGGAAGGTTGATTGTCAGACATGATGTTGTTGGATTTGAAGGGTTTGATTTGCTTGTGTATTCAGGTTGAAAGGTATGGTAGTGTTCGAATTTCAAGGTGGTTGATGATGTAAAAGAGAGACTTGGATTTGAGCGAGAGAAGAGGTGAGCTTTATAGTAGCTTGTAGGAAGTCCATCACGAAGGAGGAACCCGATCACCAAGGCAGATGCGATGATTCAATGATGTCATTTCTTTAGGAAATGCAGTGACACACCGTGTGTAAGTGGAAGGTGCTGGTGGTGGCGAGCCGCCGCTTATGACGTCAATAAACGAAAGCACCAGGCGCAAACAATTCGATCAAACAAGCGCCAGGAAGGTGCGTTCCACGTTTAGAAGCGGGTGAGTAACGTAATAATATTGGATCAGCATCACTTGATGTGCTTGAAATTGTCAAGATCGAGATTTGAGGCAATGCCCATTTGTATCCAGAGGGGCTTTCTTAGTGATGAATGTGTTGATGACCAACAAGCTGGGTAGTCGGCTGTTTGTCCCGGTGGATTGAAGGCTACAGGGTAATCAGATCAGACTGAATTTCAGTAAACCCCGATAATAATCAACAGCCATTAACAAGAGCTTCCTCTCTGGTTCTCTTATAGCCATATTACTTGGCATCACTTCTCAATACCCTGAAGAGAGGTCTTATAGTGGCGAATATATATGGTTGAAAGATACGTAGAGACGGTTTCTTGCGGGACAATATGGAGCAGATCTTAAAGGTCGAGATGCAAAGCCATCCATCACATATGAGCGTGAAACATTGCGTCAGATAGGCAGGGTACATTTTTTAGAATGTAAAACGTGGTCGATATGCGCAATAATGAATGGTCATGTCTCATTCTGTGCGGCTCAGGTCCTTGATCAACTCCGATCGTTCGTATCATTTCCAACAGGCAAAGCACGTTTCCAGTGCTTGCGACATGTGAATGAGAGGCCTGTTTGTCTTCCCTTGAACCAGATACCCAGATAATTTGCAAGACCCCCACTGACCAATGACTCCCTATTTTCGTCCTCAGAATGTAAAAGAAAGAGGTATCGCTGATATTACAGTATGCTATACAGACACGACTGAGCCTCGCTCCAGCCGGCCATCGTCATTAATGTCCTTGATTCATCCAGAGTATCTGACATTGATGAAAAAACTCTTCATGAATAGGATAATCATCATCATCACGGCTGTGCTTAGTGTTGGCTCCACTGAATGGTGTCGAGGTCGATACCTTCCTGTACAAGCTCCCATAGCGGGCTCAGCTCTCGCAAAAAGGTAACACGCTCCTGCACTGCCTTGAGGACGTAGTCGATCTCGGCTTCGGTGGTAAAGCGACCAATACCGAATCGGATACTGCTGTGAGCGCTCTCATCGCTGTTGCCAAGTGCACGTAGAACATAGCTAGGCTCGAGCGAAGCCGAGGTACAAGCACTGCCCGAAGAGAGGGCAATATCCTTGAGAGCCATCAGAAGAGACTCTCCCTCGACGTAAGCAAACGACACATTGACGCAACCAGGATAGAAAGAGTCAGCAGCACCATTCTGTGTGGTGTGCTCCATGGTCAAAAGGCCGTTAAGCAGACGGTCTGAGAGGTATTTGATGCGCTTTGTGTCATACTATCAAGAGGTCAGTATCTCGGGTGTGATGAAGTGTACAAAAAGCAAGATAGAATTATGTTGTAGATCAGACAGAAGCTTCGATCAACACGGTCGGCCTTGTCACGGGCCATTCAGAAAGCCATGCATGTGTAGAGCAACTCATCATGTACAGTAGAAAGGAGGGGGAGGGATAGGGTAGTACTCACAGACATCTCCTCCTTGGCGATGCGACAGGCCTCGCCGAAGCCGGCAACGAGGGAGGGAGCCAGAGTTCCACTTCGGAGACCTCGTTCCTGACCACCACCAGTGATAAGGGGGTCCAATCTGACCCTGGGTCGTCTTCGAACATAACAAGCACCAATACCCTTGGGGCCGTAGATCTTGTGTGAAGAAATTGACATTAAGTCAATGTTCATGGCGTTGACGTCGAGAGGAATCTTGCCCACAGCTTGAGCAGCATCGGTGTGAAAGAAGATCTTATTCGATCGGCACAGCTTGCCGATCTGTTCAATGGGCTGGATAACACCGATTTCATTGTTGACAGTCATGATACTGACCAGGGCAGTCTCGGGACGGATTGCGGCCTCAAGGTCTTCCATTCGGATAAGACCGTTGTTCTGAACAGGTAGGTATGTGATCTCAAAACCCTCATCTTGAAGATGGCGACAGCTGTCGAGCACACACTTGTGCTCAGTCTGCGTTGTGATGATATGCTTCTTCTTGCCAGAGCGACCAAAGAAGCGAGCAACACCCTTGATACTCATATTGTTACTCTCGGTAGCACCGCTAGTGAAGATGACCTCCTTGGGGTCAGCACCGATCAGCTTGGCGACGTGCTCACGCGCATCCTCGACGGCTTTCTCACTCTCCCAGCCATAGGCATGTGTCCGCGAATGGGGGTTGCCGTAGACGCCGACATAGAAGGGCATCATTGCATCGAGAACTCGAGGATCGACGGGAGTGGTAGCTTGCATGTCAAGATAAATCGGGCGCTGGCCCTCTTCCATAACTGCAGCTTGCTTCAAGACCTCTGATTGGAAAGATTAGTCTCAATATAAAAAATCTCTCGCTTTTGGTACACCAAGAGAAAATATACTTACCAGCCATTGGGCTGACGCTGGCATTGGAGGGAGTATTGGGAGGAGGAATATCGGTAAATGCCTTCTTATCGAGCTTGATAGCCGTCTCAACCTGAGCATTATCCCTCTTGGTCTCGGACACATATCCTCGTCGTGATGTTCGCCTCCCCACGACAGCTGCGCGAGCTATGCCTCGCAGAGGCGTTACAGTAATGCGAGAGCTTGAGCTCAATCCGACCCGGCCTGCCGAGCGCAGGGCGCAGGAAGCGATATTGAATGCCATTATAGATGAATGTCTGGCGGTTGCAAGGACGAAAGAACGTCAAGCTAAGCCAGTGAGTGGAAAGAAGAAGTGAAGAAGTGAAATGAGTTTTGGTGGAGAAGGCATTGAGCTCTGCCCAAGATTTGTCATTAGCTTGTCGGCTCGGGGCCCTCGGTGATAAGCCTCCGGCAGATTCGGCACGGCTATTGGTCTAAAAGGCCGGGGAGCGGCAGAAGGTGTGCTCATTTGGTCTTGGGCTACGGCGGAGGGCAAAGCCGAACCGTTTGGTGAGGAGAAGGGATAGCAGTTAGGCGGGTTGCAAAATAATAGGCACACCAAGAAGACCATAGGGCAATATCTGCTAAGGAATACCTAAAAATTAGGTAAATTTAGGTAAGATTTAGGTAGTCCTTAGATTATATGGCTGAAAGGTATGCCGGTTAGTTTCTAACCCACCTGGCAGTGTCATTATGTCGTGGGGAAAGGATGTAAAAGACACAAATTGAAGAATGGCGAAATAAGTGTTTCTTTAGGAGCTTCTAGGGCATGTTATATTCCCATGGAGCCTACCCCCAGTACATTCAGGTATTGCGTGTTGGGTTTTCCGTCCATTACAGTCGGGTTCAGTTTGCCGGGCCTGATAGACCTTGTGAAAGAAGATGACGGAGTTTTCCATAAGCCATGGATGCCTATACAGAAGGAATCTGAGGAATATTGATATTTGTTTGGAGCATAACACGAATTGTAAAAAGTTAGAAGATCCTAAACCTGTGTTCCTGTGGGGCTCTTTTTTTTTTCTTCCTGCCCAAGTTTACTGGTCAACAGCCTGTATCAGGGGGGCAGGGCTGGCCTGAGCAAGACGGATTGATCCCTGGAAGCTGTTGATGGGCGGGAGTGACGCAACGCCCATGACGCATTGGACATTGTGGCTATAAGGTAGGTAGCAGGTACCTAACCTAGGTACCCCAGATGGCTTCTCTAAACTGAGACTTGAGTAAAAAAACCCTCTCAGGGACAACTCAATATACAGGGGATAATTCGATGGTTCAGGGGTAAATAATAAAGGCTAACACAATAAGATCATTTTATCTACTATGACAAATTTCTTAATTCTAAGCCTGACCTCAGTTAACAGTTCCAGGCTTGTGTTATCTCATTCATGTTCGGCAGGTGTCCCTATTCTTTCTTCAACCTCTCGGTAGAGTCGGTAGCCACAGCATCGGCATCCGGCAAGCTTGGCATCACGCTGGGCAGGAAAAAAAAGCCCAGGCAAGGTTACTTACAGCAACCTGGGAGCTAAACTAGAACACAGCCACACAAGTGGACGTCACCGTTCCACGACTCGACTCAGTCATGCCCTTTTGATAAGCTACCTTCTTGTCCAACTTTGGCGGCCTCGCGATCTGAGGTTTTTCGCGATATCGACTCTTCACTCACCATCAATCAACTACGCTCCTGGCTGGTATCACCTCAATAGCCTAATAACCATCGCCGTGCTCTCACTATGAGCTTCAAAGGCTTTCAGAAGAGCCTCACTCGGGTAAGCCGTGCCCCTCACTTGCTGGTGCTCGCGCAAAACACTATTTGCGCGCGACTGGGCAGTCGAGAGACGTCATTGTGATCATGCATACAATATAGAGTACTGACATCTGCTCCTGTTCTCAGGCTCCGCAACAATTCAAGTCCAAGTTCAATATTGGCGAGCATACCAAGGATGCTGTCTACATCGACGCCGAACGCCGCTTCCAGGAACTCGAGACCGAGACCAAGAAGCTCCACGATGAATCAAAAAAGTACTTCGAGTCCATCAATGGCATGCTCTCTCACCAGATCGAGTTCAGCAAGGCCATGACCGAAGTTTACAAGCCAATCTCGGGTCGTATGTCTGACCCTGACTCGATAAAGATCGAGGGTAATCCCGAAGGCATTCGTGCCTGCGAAGAATACGAGGCGGTCGTCAAGGATCTGCAGGAGACGCTGGCGCCCGAGTTGGAAATGATAGAATCTAGGGTTATCCGTCCCGCTAACGAGCTGCTCGACGTCATCAAAGTGATTCGCAAGACGGCCCTCAAGCGTGAACACAAGAGACTCGACTACGATCGACACCGCACAACCCTCAAGAAGCTTCAGGACAAAAAGGAGCGCACTGCCAAGGACGAAAAGGCAATGTGGAAGGCAGAGGGAGATGTCGAGCAAGCCACACAGGACTTCAACTACTTCAACGACCTTCTCAAGGACGAGCTGCCTAAGCTGTTCCACCTCGAGCGCGAATTTATTCAGCCCCTGTTCCAATCGTTCTACTACATGCAACTCAATATCTTTTACACCCTGCACGAGAAGATGCAAAACTGCGATATTGGTTACTTTGATCTAACGCTCGACATTGAGGATGCTTTCCACGAGAAGCGCGGCGACATCCAAGAACAGGCCGAAGCTCTAGCCATCTGCCGATTCAAAACAACCGGCCGTCCACGACCTGTGCGATACGGAGCTAAGCCCGCTCTCGAGGGCCCTAAGCAGCCCGCCCTCCTCACACAGGGCGGCGAGGATTCCAAGCCCTCAAGCAGTGTCGTTACTAGCCCCAAGATCGGTGGCTACCAACGCCCGGCCTCGACCGCCAACGGTGGTACCGCTCCTCCCCCTTACTCCCCTCCCACGGGAGCCAATGCAGGTCTAGCCGCCATCGCAGCTGGCAAGAAGAAGCCCCCGCCTCCCAAGCCCAAGCCCAAGCCTATGCGCTTGACAGCACCAGGAGTCGAGACTGTTACGGCTCTGTACGACTATGCTGCGCAAGCCGAGGGCGATCTAAGTTTCCGAACTGGCGACGTTATCGAGATTGTCACAAGAACGCAGAACGAGAACGAGTGGTGGACCGGGCGACTACAAGGCAAGGAGGGCCAGTTCCCTGGTATGTGTTATTGTGTATGACAATTCTTGGACATGGACTAATGGGTGATAGGCAATTATGTTCAGCTAAACAGCTGAAGAGCGTGACCATTACATCGACTATGACATTGGTTAAAAACGCGATAACACTTTCATTACCTCTATACCATGACACGAAGCGATCAATCTCACCAAAGCCCGCTTACAATAGACGTTCATAATTTCAGACGGTAGCATCGGCTGAGGTAGGCCATAGGAAGGGCCACGGCGCATGCGCATGGGACAAAGCATAGGAACCCAGGGTGGAGAAGATGGAGCATCAGTGCATGGTGTTTGCTCAATGTCCTGGAAACGAAATACTAGACCCCTCTGTTTGTGTTTCTGGAGATGCGAGGAGCCTTCATGGCCGAGGAAGGGGATGGGGCATTTCTGGCGTTATGGAGAGGGCTTTTGCTTGTCTGCGGAAGCAGATAATACAATATCCCTATATTTTCAATGGATTGGTGCTAATGAGCTATTGGAAACTCAGGCTTGCATGAATGAGGGACACTGTTACATATTATTTAGAGAAAGCACTTAACCATTGTGAGACAACATGGTTTCCCTCGCATTTGAACTCGCGCAGGATACTCTATACGGTGGTTAGTTACAGTAGTGAGGCAGGGGTCCGCATGCCACTATGCCACAGCCTGATTTCATTGAGGGTCACGAGCGTATCAGATTTTGAGCAGATTGGAATTGAGGCTCATAATGGAGATATGTGTGCTGGCTTCCAAGGATCTCAACAAAAAGACATGGTATATGAAATATGACACCACTACATTAAGCACACCATGCATATAACGGTATAGTAGCTCATGACCATGGAGTAATTGGATTGGCCCAATTTGAGCAAGTTGGCTGAATGGCTGAATAGGAAAACAGATAATATTAGCAGGCACCATAGCCTGATTTGAAGAATTGGATGCTAGTCATACGACGAACAGCTGCTTCAGGGTAGAATCAGGATCTTACCAGAGATTTGTTAAGGTAAACTCAGAGGCCAAGAACCAGAACTTGTACATAGCAATTAGTTCACATTACCTTATGAGGTAGGTGCTGTAAGGTTAGTAGTACTAAGCCGGCCTTTGAGATAGGTACCTAGGTAACAACACCCAGGTATACACTAAACTTCTTTTGGGAGCTGTAGAGCGCCAGCAGAGCCGCATCTCGGTTTCTGGGACTGTTACACCATCCGGAATTGACATAGCTAGCTAACAGGACAACTTAGTAGTTGAGCTGCGCCTCCATATCCATACAGTACAACATGACTTCTTTTATCTTTGAGATATGGTAATGTCGGCCATGAGGGGACACATGCGTAACCTCAACTTCTACACCATCTCAACATTCTCGTGACTTCAAGGAGCTGCACATCGAGAACAAGCTTTGATCACCCTCGCCTCAGATTTGGAACCGTAGCACAATTCGAGAAAAGACCTCGGCTCTGACTCTAGTGGGAGGCACACGATCACAGGCTCTTCTAAGCAATCAATGGCCAGAGCCTCATTCATAAGAAACGTGCCGTTCGCACAATCATGACCACAAGCCAACTAACACACATTTTTGAAACAACTACGATCACTCCCCCCTTTTTTGGTCAAGTTGAATTTGAGGAGAAGGAAAACATGGGGCTTTTACGAATCCGTTAGCATCCCTCTGAGCAGGGGTCAGGTCCATGGAGGAGGAGAAGATAAGGCTGTGGACTAGACAGAGTTAGTAAATGGGCCTTGACTAGTAGTCTTGAGGCTCTGCTCTCTTCTGCTCCGTCGTGAGGGACTTAATGACTGCCTTTGGACGTTCCGAATAGTGTCGTACCTTGTATACAGACATACATTTGGTGAACATGACCTTACCTTCAAGATCTTCTATCCTTGCTCTCCCTACACCTACAGCATCGCCATGAGCATCCTCCAGCTCCCCGTCGAGATCGTTTCTCTCCTTGTTGAGCTTCTAGACGTCGACGATGTCTTCAACATGGCATTGAGCTGCCGATCCATGAGCTACATTCTCTACGACAGACGTATGTGTCGTCTTGCCCTCATGGTCCGTCTTAGCCTCTTGCCTTGCAGCTCTGAGTTGGTTCCCACTGACGACAGCTTAGAAGGCACCCTATTCCGCAGAGGCTCAGGAGGCGCAGTCAACTAAGGGGTTCCCGAGGGCATTCCGTAAGCTTGCCAAGCGACGAATGGCTGTTCGGGCAGCGGAGCCGTGGATGGCCGCGATAGTGGCCATGGCAGATCGTTTCATCTATACCAATGGCCACTTGTGCTACACTGTTGATAGCAAGCATCTTCGTGTTCTCAACACACTCCAGCAGACGCCTGGAGCTGAGCTTATAATCGACGTATCACTGCTTCTCAAGCTCGCAGTACGAGACTACGATCCCCAGAAACCGCATACCTTTGAGCCCCTTTACTACGCTGAGGGTATTCTTTCATGCCTCGCCACTCAGGTTCTTGAAGATTCCACAACATGCAGCTGGCTCGTCATCTTTGAGCTAAGAGAATTTCCCAGATGGGTTGTCGTCCAGAGACCATGCTCAAAGCACCAGCTATTTGTGCGCAATGACAAAAATTATCTATTCTGGGGCTCAAAATCTCATGCCAGACTCGATGGTAGCTACAGTTGGGGTCTTCACTGCCTCGACCTCCAGACCCGCAAATGGTCAGACTCACTGCTGATTCTGTGGGATTTTGATGGAGCAAGTATAGGGTCAGATATTTGCTTTGAAATCATCGACGGGCTTTTCTACTGTGTGTCTAACACTTTCAAAACACAGACAGATCATGGTGTGCGCAATAACTTCTACCAGGTTGTCCGGTTTCCTGTAAATAACGCAGTCCATGACAAGTGCGAAAAGCCTTCAATGCGCAATCTCTGGCGCCGACATGATTCAGAGGGTGCGATAGATGAACGCTGGACATCGCTGCAGCTTATCAGAGATGAAAGGACGGGAAAGCTCTTGATTGTCGAGGCCAGGAAAGAGTGGTTTCCGGGAAACGCAGGAAGCCAAAGGACGTGCTACAAAAAGGAACTTCAGTTTGGTTTTAGTGAACAGGACGAAGATGGCCAGCCAGAGCCTGCTCTTCCAACACCGCCCAATTCAACTATAGATAGCCCAGCCGACGAGGAATGGGTTAGCGAAAACCACACTGAAGATCGACCAATGGAAAGTATTCATGTCGGCGATGGTCCAAAGGATACGATAACATACACACTTCAAGAGTGTTTTGTCCGTTCATACAACCCCTCCTGCGACTCATTTATCGATCTGGTTTCTGAGGCCTACAACTCGGATTCAGTGTTACAGCTCAGAGTACAGCCCAAGAAATGGGCGCCCTCAGTCAATATATGGCCACGAGACCAAGACCCATTCCACAGAGATGATGCCTTGGCTCAGCTCCACGGCGTCGTTAACCCCATTCAACCGATTAGAGGAATTGAATGGAGTATGGATGAGCGAAGCCTGGTCTATTCCCCAACACATATGGCCTCGGGGCAACTGAGGCCCGTCATACTCATATCATTCGATCCAGGGCTTGTTCTCCCATGCTTTCCGAATTATCGAACTCATAGCCTGGACAAAAACGACCCACTCAACGCGCCTCTGCCCTCACAAGACTTTATCAGTTGTGAACCGAAAGAGACGTTATGGCCTACCAACCAGGATATTGTTGAGCCTCTCTTGTCCGAAGAACAGCAACCAGAGACATCTTCCAACTTTGTCAAAATACGTCCCTCGCTTTACCAAACTATAAGTATGGGTAATGGGGATGCACATGGCTTCGACCTGTCATACGCTATGTCTTTAGCTATGAAGTCGTGGGTGTGATTATGGCCTCGATTTCTTTGCATATCGATGAGGCCTTCCATAGTCTCTTCGGGTATCATCGTGGAGCATAGTTGGTAATAATCGTTAGAACTGCAGATCTGAGACAAGAATAATGAACACATGATGAAACCTTGCGAGGCTGTGCCGAAAGTCCCTATAGCGAGAGTACTTTCTTGGCAGAAACGATAATACTTCATTATTGTTATGCCATTATGCAAGTGATGCTACTGCTGAAATGCGCACAACCCCTACAAGAGTGTACGCAGAACCACTCAACAAGGCAGATCCAACTGAGGTACAGCTTCAAAGCGCATTACTCACTATAAGGCTTAAGCCGAAATGATACCTCTTCAGTAGCCCTGGGTCCGTCAATATCTGGCGTCTCATGGTTCGCCTAGTGCTACCCCAGCTTTCACATGGTGGCCGCATCCGTCAACTTGCGCAGTATAAGATCAGATCCTGTCATTTGACACATGATTGTAAATTCCAATATGACAGCTTGTCGCCAGTAATATTCACGCAAACGTTGTCGTAGTGGGCTTAGAGCAACGTCAGCGCCCGCTTAGACCCTTGGGCTAACTTAACAGCACATTGTACATACAGTATTCGATGCAGACCTTGTCTTGGCCAGGATGGAGAGAAAGATAATGGCTTGTAAAGACGGGCAAGCAAATCGAAAACTTCTGTAGCTTTATGTGTCAGCCAAGTGGTCCGTGTACTCTTCGTTTGGTCAAGTATATCAACAAACTCGCATGTTGGAAGAGGACCACTCGAATGGCCGTGTCTTTCGATTATGGATCCAGTGTGACAAACATCGAGGGGATAGAAGCACGACGTATCATTTAATATTGGGTCAAGACCTGGCAATGGCTGCAGATGTGCATCTTGGTGCTCAACCAAAATCGTGATAGGCATTCCCCGCAAATTCATAATTTGAATGCATATTCACCCTCATAAATATTCTTTGTACATGTTCACCATAGCTTGCTCTCGATAGGCACACGCTATGTAATCTCTTCTTCACCGCAACATGGCAAGAAAACACCCTCCCAGAGACATTCAGAAGCCCATGAATGGATGCCAGTGTCCATATGACAAAAGGTACAAAAGACAAACGAGAAATCCGCTCAGTGGCGGCATCAGCAGTAATTGGATATAGGTCCCGAGACCCAAAATCGCAGTTAGACATCCCTTAATAGAATTAAAAAGTACGTGAGCTCATGGGCGTATAGATCCTCGTCTAGAACTTTTTTTGTTTTCAAAACAAATTGCGCAGAATAAACCAAGTAGTACGTATAGACTGGTTCTGTCGTCGATTACTTCTTTCGGCGGCTAAACATCTTGGAGAGGCCGCTGCTACTCTCCTCCTTGGGAGGCGGAGGGGCCATCACAGGCTCTGGAGGCGGTTCAGAAGTGCGCAAGAATGCTGCCAAATCTGACGTGCGTGAAACATTGGATACCGCGTCTCGAGGCTCAAACTTCTTCATGGGCACACGACGTCCAGAAGAGGCTGAGGAGACAGGCTGTGAAGGTCGAGATGAGTTCTCGCCAGTGGGCAGCCCATATTTGTCATATCCAGATGGAACGTTGACTTGGATGGGGATATAATTTCTGAAACCGCCACGGCTGTTGAGAGACCGAGTGTCGTTGCCTTGAGGTGATGTAGGGGCAGTGTTGGAATGGCTACTCTCCTTACGAGTGAACCTCCCAATGAGGCTCGGTGCACTCGCCTTTTTCTTAGGCATCTTTTGTGAGATAGGAGTTGAAACAGGTTCCGGTGGAGGTTCATAGTTCATGAGAAACTCTGCCAAGCTCTCTTCCTTCTTAGCTGGGGGCTTCGGTGTTGCGAGTAAAACATCATCGTCTTCGTCCTCGTCGCTGAAATCGATGGCGTAAGGGTCCTTGACACGTCGAGTCTTGCGCTTGGGCATCATATCATCGTCATCAAACATCTTGCTGGTGGGCGCGGGCTGTGCCTTGCTCTTTAGTAGAGCTGTATTGGAGTTGATGGACGAGTGAATCGAAGGCATCGATGATTCGGTGCCGTGTGTTGAAGCTTGGCTGTATCGAATATCGGGAATACTAGCGTCGACGGCCTTACCACCACCACTCGATGGCTCTTCGGTACCGGTTGTGTCCCAAGGTGCGATGTTATGGGGAATACGGTTGTTATTTGCGCCTGGGGGTCCCTGTCGGATAAAGTCGATTAGATCCGAGTTGCCACTACGAGACTCAACCACAGCATCACGTGGCATATATCGATTCCGAGTGCTCGTCGATGAAACACGACGACTATCGAGGCTGGTTTTGCCGGGGGTATTTGGGTTGCTCACATTTCGAACTTGCATAGGACGGCTGTCTCCCGCGGGACCAGTAGATTTGATAAATTCTGCAAAATCGGCAGTAGATTCGCTGGGAATTCGGGCGTCTCTTGGGGCAGCAGACACGCGTGGCTTGCTTGAGCTAGGAGATGACAATGGTTTCACTCTATCGTCGCCAATCCGATGATGGACAGAGGACCTCTTCATATCAGTTGCCGCGGAGGAAGACCTAGAGTGGTTGTGGGCACGAGCATCATCGTTCTTCATTGATGCTTTGAAAACTGAATTGTCGAGTGACTGCTTATGCTGTTTTTGTTAGAACGATCTCCCTTCAAACTATGCTCTTTCTACTCACATCCATATTGCGCATATTCTCAGGCGTCAGTGTGTATGTGATAGTTTGGTTGCTTTGGATTAGCTCTTCAAAGTTTCGGGCCATGGCTGTGCGACTACTATTGTCCTCGGAAGTTCGGACAGCCTTAAGTCGACTCGTACCGGATGAAGCTGATGAGCCCGAAGTATGAGTTGGCCGGGGAGTTTGCGCATTCCCATCTTCGTCCGAATCCCTCGTCTTCGATCGCTCTATTGAGACCATGCCAATGCTATGGGTAGGGGACGTAGGAACCTTCTCATTTCGCGAAGCATGCCGATTTGAGTAACCCGAGGTCTTTCGAAGAACTTCAGCAGGCCTCTCTGGGGCGGCTTCAGAGGTGTTCCCGGAACGGAAGGATGGTACTTTAGTGCTAGATGCCGACTGCTGGAGGGCTGGTGATTGATATGGGGATCCAATAATAGTTTGGGGCCGTTTAGGTTCGGTTGGTGAGGCAGCCTCGGGAACAGTTGGCGTGGAGGGCTGGTAAGCAAGATATTTGTGAGGTCTCTGTTCTCGAGTTCGATTTCGATCAACCTCTTCATCTGACTCGGAGATGGTTGCGGCACCAGGCATGGAGCCTCGCAGGGCATCAACTGGAGAACGACTCTTAGGAACGGGACGGGATGAAGTTGCGGGAGAATTCTGAGCCTGTGCATCAGTTGCACTGACGCCATTGGCAAGACCACTGCTGGAAGGTATTGTCAGACTCGCTCGGCGAATACGGTCTGCCGCGTCAGCTGAAGGTGAACGGGAGCCGCTGGGGCTCTTGGGTCCGGCCACATCAATAATGCGAGCCGAGTGCACACTTGAGGATCTCCTTAGCGGGAACGGACCACCAGTGTCAGATAGTGCTGGCGAGGAGCTACCAGCGACTGACACGCGTGCGGATGTCAATATCTCTGCCTTCTCGTATGTGGGACCATCGTCCACCATTTCTTGTCTTGACTGGATGCGGCTTGTTATAATCTTCGACAATCGCTTGCTCTTCGGAACCACAGACTCTGGAATAAGCTCATCTTTTGGCTTGTTTTCTTCAGCCTCATTCAGCTGATCGCTGCCAGTCTCCTCCGTCTTAGCTTTGTCGGCCAGGTATTGCTTATCTTCAAAAACGATAGTCTCAGCAGGAATAGCTTCCTTCTCCTTCGAGCGTTTTGCAGTAGCGCGATATGGCGACGCACCAGGCGTTGGGAGCGAGTTTGAGCGCTTACGACCAGCGAAATCAGGAGTATTGGGCTGCGACAGTGTCGGCGTAGGAAGGCCCTGCATAATTCCAAGGGGTAGAATTAACAAACTCTTGGGTCGTCGCCTATCGACTTCCTCTTCAGCTTCCACTTCCTCGTCCTCCTCATCACTATTGTAGGCCAGGCCAGGAATCTCGATTTCATCCACATCGTTACTTCCCATAGGAAGCGCAATTTCAGCTGGCTCGACAGGTTCAGTTTGAGCCTCTGCTTCTGCATCGCGGGTAGCAACCCGGCTTAGGGCAGGCGAATCAGTGAACACACTGTCATGTCTCAGATGGCCATTAGACGCCCTCGAAAAGGGGCGACCATTTAGGTCGATCACAGGGGATCGTATCCGCTTCTTCCAGCCTCTCCACAATCGCCCGAGTGTTCGGTCGAGAGCCACTCTTTCCATGTCTTGCTCTTCGACTACGATGCGGTCGGCGACATCGGAAGGGTTTCGAGTCCCTTCGGTGACCTCCTTCTGGTATTTGGCCCGCAATCTATGGTATGCGGCCTGTCCCGCAACAGTAAGGGTGAGCTCGCCCATATACTCTAGAACAGAGGTAAGGAAGATTGCGACAGCGGGCGAAATAACGTCGGAGACCGACTCGTTGGCACCAAGCTCGAGGTTCTCCTGTTCCATGTACAGGTCCTCATCTTCTTCCTCCATATCGCCTAAGGAAGAGTAGACCATGCACCGAAGACGGGTGCGCTTCCAAACCAATTCCAGGTCCCAGTCGCGCGTCTTGTCGCCGATAGTTGCTACATAGTCTTCCTCATCACCATCACCTAGATATTCGCGCAGTTCTTCGTCGGCATTGTTGACGGCATCCTTTGCCAGCTTGGGCTTGAGGACTTCGGAAACTGCAGGTCGCAGATTGGCAAGAGTAGTAGCGTTTGATCTGGAGAGGAAGTTGAAAAGTAATTGGTCAATAAAGTTGTTGACAAGCTGTAGGGCCTCTGCTGAGACGAGCGCTGGGTCGCTAGCTGGCTCGACACCGTGTTGATCGTACCAGGTGTCGGCGTGACTATCGTGGTCGTTTGTTACGATCTGGGAAGCGGCCGAGGCGGCAATGAAGGCCGCCGATGGTGATACGGCGAGTGGCGGCGACATGAGACTGTGGGCAATTGTTGAAGGTCTATCGCTGGAAAAGCTCTGTGTCCTGGATCTCACGTCGCGGGGGGAGATGATGCCCGAGGCAGGCCGCGACACGGTCGGGTCGCTATTGGAGGTCGCCATGGCTCGATCTATATTTATCGGGGATATACTCCCAAGAAGAAAAGACGGGGACGGCGACAGGGAGCGGTCGCTGATCAGAGGTTTCGCTTGCCTTGTACGCGGCGAACCGAAATAAACTCGGACAGGCACAGAATTAGGATTGTGTCCCCAGCTCTTGTTCTGCCAGCTTGCGAAATGTTGGGGGAGGGGAGCGCGATTCGCGGTGGCTGAACTACAATATGTTTGGTCGGGTGAATGCTGATTTCTGTTAGTCGACAGTCATAATGAGGTTGTAGTCAAAACACGGCAGCAGAGCGGAAAGGAGGGACGGGGAGATGCTTTTTGTGTAACACAAGTCGCAGATTGTACAACAAATCGCCCACTTGCGAGACAATAGCTGATGGACACGGAAGCGCCAAACGTCGCAAGCCGATGACACCAATTCGATTGCAGGTCAATAGCGGAAGCAAGCTGCCAACCTGCCTTGATTGTATTTGGCGGGAACCGGAAGAGGAATGTAATAATAGGCATACCTTGCAGCAAGAGGACCAACAACGACGCCTGATGGAGATCGCAACGTCGCGAAAAGCAAAACAAGAACAAGAACAAGAAGCAGACAGCTATTGACTGGCTGTATGAAGCCGAGGACAAAAAGAAAGAAAGAGGTTGAGGTCGGGGTGGAGGTGTAGAACAGGTTGGAGAGACGAGGCGTGTCGATCAGGTCTCAGTCGTCTCCTGTTTGTTCAGTTCAATTCAGGTTGCGGATTTGGCTACTGCTAAGGGTCTTGTTGAGCCAGCGGATTGTATGCAGCCCCTGGACCCAGAACAGGCAAGACTAATAACGGACTGGAAAGCAAGGAAGGCTTCTGTTCTCTCTAGCGTTAGAGGCTCGGTAAGGTGAGCCAGGTAGACCTTGTCCGGGGGACCCTGAGGCCCTAAGGCACAGGATGAATCGATGTGCTGTGGTGGAGGTACAGTACTGTTAGTACACTGTATCGCGATTGGGACATTGCGATGCTGTATCGCGAGTCGTTCGCAGTGCAGCGCAGCAACTTCCTACTGGAGTAATAGGATTTGCGACGAAGCCTTGAAGAAGTCTAGTCCCTGACAGGGATGATCGAGTGTGGCCTGTGGATGGGATGTTTCCACTTACACTTCCACTTCCACAGAAGCGGACGAGGTGAACTGGGCTGGGATGGCAGCTGTAGGTCTCGCTGTGACTGGATGGAGGGTCTGGAAGCAACTCCACTATGTCGACCGTTCCTGGACAAGCGGACAAGGGCCCTGCCAATATCGCAGGGTTTGAGTCAGGGACTCTTTTTTTTTGAGGGTCGACAGAGCTGGAGCGGAGTTGGGGTTTTAAATGGGAAAAGGGGTTTGGAGTCAGGAGTTTTTGGTGTTGTGTCGTGCATTGAATTAATTAACGTTGCGTGGAAGGATCGAAATGGCCTAGAATGTGGTGTTAGAACGCACTGTGCTACCGTCCTAGGTCCCTGGGTAGGAAGGTCGTTATTCAGAGACAGATATGGATGTGAAGGTCCGTGGCTACAACCTCAGATCCTGTGAATCGCGGTATCTTCAAGCCTCCTACACAGTAGTCGGATTGTTTCGTAGCTTCTCCACGATATTCATTACTAGCTCCTAGCCTCCTCGTGGTTGCTCGGCAAGGCCGTCATTCTGCGGCTCCTCTTGTCATGACTAGTCGGGTAGCATACTTTGGCTGTAGACCTGCACCTGTAGCTCAAATTATTGAATTGGGTCAAATACGATTGTGTAGAGAGTCCGTGTAGTGGTTAGTTAACATGTACGCCGTCTAATGTCCCGCAGCGAACAAATGAGCGAACCGTGCAAGGGGTCTGTTGGTGTTGATTCTCAGTATTGGATCATCACCATCTCTCTCTCGTATAGGTTGTTGGGTTTTTTACTGTGCCCATTCTAGTTGAGGTACAGGCCATGCTCGCTTTTAACTGTTGAAACACATCGACGTCCTTATCGTCCCAGAATCCTTCATCAAGACTCTCCGTCTTGTTGAGACGTGGATACACGTTACATCGATTCTGTTTCACATAACTATGTGACACAACTTGTCGTAATTGACCTGTTACTCGCTATTTGCCGAATGGGAGCAACATTTTCATCTCATGCACATTCTCGCACGGACAGTCTAGAGAATCAGCTTCTTGTCATCATCACGATCAACAGGAAAGAGACCGCGACTATTAGGTACCTAGCCAACAACAGCCAAAGACAAAGATAAGACAGAATAAGACAAGACCACTTAACCATCCCTGTCTAAGCTATGGCGTGGGCGTGACAGCCACCGCAAATCAAATCCACAGGTGGTCGGTGCTCAGACTAACCTTTGGCCTTTTTGTCCGTGAACCGTGAACCGTGAACCGAACTGAGCCGCTCCACAAGCCACGCGGGTCAATGGAATGCTGACGATGGTTGAGGTGGGCAATTCTGCCACGATATACATGCAAGGCCCATGGAATAGGTAGCTCGCTCCCTCAGGAGGCGACTTTACATCGCGGCGAGGTAACGGCATTTCTCATTGCGCAAACCGATATCCGGGAATACAATGATCGGCAGTCTGGGCTTTCCACGTGTTCCATAGCTGGTTAGCACTAAGGCCCGCCCGATCATGATGCGCCGCCTTCAGATTGTCGCTCCTACAGTATTCCTTAGCTGAATAGGTATCAATCAGCTTGGTTGATCAAAGATGCGACAGGCGACCAGGCAGACGGTGGACACCATTGCTCCCCTTGCCCGAGCGACCACTTCTCCAATAACGTGGGCGATGGATGTTGTGTCCAACCATATGATGTTAGTTGCCATTTCCAGGCTCAATTCTCAGGGCCGGCTTCTGCAGCAATGTAATTATCCATCCACTCAGCTGAGCTCTACCTGTAGGACCTACTTAGCAACAGTGCTCCTCTACGGGAGAGTGAGACCGTGCGAGGCGCCAGGAAATTATCTGAGGTCGCTACCTGTCGGTGTCGTTATACATAGTATCACGCTCGAGCGGCAACTTGCAGCTTCCCCTCGTCAACATCAAGTCACCTCAGCCATGCAGAATCACAGGTTTGATACTGCTACTACAAGGTTTGCTAAGCATGGTATCTCACCTTCAAATGGACGCTATCGCAAAGTCAAAAATAGGGCCCGAACTAACAGTGCCCGGATCTATTGATGCTGGCTGACAACCTTTGCCCCTCCAGATGGAGGTTGCTCAATCTGCGATCCTGCAGTACGAACGAATTTGCGTGACAGTCACGCTGAGGATCGGGCATTTTCCCTTATACCGGGCTGGGCGGAGGGCTGAGCACGGCTCCCGCATCCATGGGACAGGCTCAGGGCACGACAGATATGACAAAGATGACAAAATGAGTATTCCTGAAGATGTCTAAGACATTATTTTAGGCCCACCACTTACACGGCCCTTACGCCGCCGCACCAGAACTCATTGTCTCTGATTCCCATCATGACTGGCTCGTGTCGTCACTCTTCGATCGACCTTTCAGCTGTCGCTGTCCACTAGGAAGTTTCATCTCTACAGCTTGTGCTTGTCAGCTCAAGTCATCCAGCCACTTTTTGCGCATGTAGCACTAACAAGTACTGTAGGTATGTATGGATGTGACAACTTGGTGGGGATGGTTGTCCAGAGCTCTTATTGGCGTGCCTTAGCTATTGCGTGCATAGGTAGGCAAGGTTGACGAACAGCTTGTTCATGATAGCATCAGGAGATCTCAACAGGGCACGCGCTGCTGCAGGACAGATCAATTGACGAGCAATCTTCTGCGCTTTTGACAACTTGCTCTTGTGACACAGATCTCAATGTTTTTTTCTAGTCTATTCCCTCAAAACCATGACTTGTATTATCTCAATGGGCTTCTCTACTCCGTATCAAATCCATAGCTGCTCGTTGCCATCTTGGCAAGCTCTATAAACCCAGCTATCACTCGAT
The DNA here is from genome assembly GCA_012932025.1 of Fusarium austroafricanum. Taxonomy (NCBI): domain Eukaryota; kingdom Fungi; phylum Ascomycota; class Sordariomycetes; order Hypocreales; family Nectriaceae; genus Fusarium; species Fusarium austroafricanum. Next base: position 17,600 of record JAADJG010000017.1, on the reverse strand, counting down.
ATTATAACTTGGTTACTCCTAGGGTCTCCTGTGGTCCAATTCTAGCCCACACAGCCCATGCTCAAGAATCAAAGCATAGACGAACGCTTTGGCACCATCATACCAATATTTGCTTGTTCCAAAAGGCCAGGATGACCATTAGGCTCGGGCCGAAATCTAGTAATCATTTCCAGCGCCTCAGTTAATAGCCTACCCTCCACTCGGGACAGGTCCTTGTGTCCAGTCCATCATTGGATACTAATAACAGAAGCATGAGTATGACGCCTCTCATGCTGGTTACCTTGGACAAAGAGCTAGGAGGAGGAGGATCTGCAATAAGTGTGTGTCTTGTCAAGTTGTAATACTGGGAAATCGACGAAATTAGTGAATATCATGTGGGTCGCCATCTGAAATATATCATATGCCCTGGAGTGGCTTTCAGGTACATGGCACGTATTACAATAAACTCAAGAGTACATAAAACCACAGTGTATTACCATCAGCGCATGCTAGTAGCTCAACACTCACGATATCACTTAATTGGTGACATAACAAGGCGGTTGTTCCGTCTTTGTTGACGATCAAGGCTTTCTCTCAGGGTCTGACCAACTCATGCTATCCCGTAGTCTGTTCGTTGGACAATTTAGCCGAAGCCTATCATTGCCAAGCTGCATTTCACTTCCCAACTGTTGTATTCCGCTGGGATGTAAGCGACTGCGGTGAAGTCGAGAATCAGCATATCCAGCTGGGGTTCGTTGAGAGAGGGCTTAGTCAAGAAGATATTTCACATTCACTCTCTTCTCTTGAATAGCTACTCTCATCATCTCGAGGCTTCAGGCGCCGAGACCGATGGAGTGGCCGCGGCATGGGCTGCTTCTTGGAAGCCCTCCAAGCCTCCCTATCATACTTGTCAGAATATGCGAGTACCGAAGAGGGCATAATTATCTTACCTTTGGGTTTTCCGTATTTACACAGGCGACATTCTTCTTTCTCCAGACTAACGCCCTCGATAATGACTTCGGGACAGGTTGCCATCAACTCGCCGCGGATGCAGAGCTGTATGATTCGGGTGCTTAGTCGCCAGCAATCTTTGCACTGGACGTTCTCACCTCGACACATGGCTTTTTGACAAGTTAGTTTCTATCTTATGCATCTTATACATACTTGAATTCTTTTGTGGGATCAACTCACTGGGTTGACAGTGTGGCGATGGGGGTGGTGGTGGTGATTATGGGATGGCCTTACAAACAGGTAAGGGACAAGAGATGCGATCCACGCAAGTTTATAAAGAATTAAAACGATAAATATGTTCCTTTCAGAGAAGAATTTCAGTGAAACCAGCTCACTGTATTGTTGAATTCACTTAGTGAACAACCAGCGTTCGAATATTGAATCGCTGCGCTGAGACCTGCTCTTTGATGGAGGGAGAGAAATGCTTGTTCTTGTACCTGAACAGCAGAAACATCACCTTCTAATATACCCAATATAGTTATTGCTTCCTATTTTTTGCCTGTATTGTTCGGGATTTCTATTTTCATCTCGTTTCAGCCTCTAGTGGCATTTGTTGGTGAGCCTCATTAGTGTCTCCTGAGTTCTTTGTTCAAGGGAAGAAATAGAATGAAACATGAACCGCGGTTTCGTCCGCCTCGATAACTAATTGCATGAACAAAGAATTCGCTCCAAGTTGTCGACAAGATTTCTTTGCGGGGTTCAGGATATGTTATGTTTAGCTATCGCAGAGTTGTTGGATTGTTTCAACTTCAGGGGCAACATACACAACTTGATAGAAACAGGCGAAGTGACGAGACAAATTATAGGAGGAAAAAAGTATGAGCTACATATTTCTGTTAATGGGGCATATTGTTTAGCCGAGGGTCTTGACATTGTTCTTAACACTGACTACCTATGCCACCTTGATAATCTCAAGTTCACAATGTCTTGTTTCCATCCTAACAAGTAAATCTTATTTGCTCAGCTTCTCCAGTTGCGCTTTGCTTCATTCCTTTCGTTTTTAACTTTCCTGTCCTAAGAACAGTCCTGGGCATTTTTGGCCCTTTGCCAGTGATCCGCCAGTTACACTTCAACTGCCAATACGGGGACCTGCTGCAGAATATTCTTCAACAGGGAGCTCAGAGATACTTGTGTCTGTGTGCAACACTAAATAGGTTGTTCGTAGGCTTGTCATTGTAATCAAAACATGCTGCCACTGACAAAGCGTGTGGTGTTTGCTCCACATATAGGCACCTCTTATTGTTTCTATTGAGCATGGTTCTCAAGCAATCAATAAGCCCATGGCCACATGGTATCGGTCGTAGCAAATTATTTACTCTTTCGAGTTTCGTAATTTTCCACATCTCACAGTAAGATAACTCACCAAGTCCCTCCTTTCTCTATCACAATGTGGTCTCGTCCATTCACTATCCCTCGGGTCTACCTGCTTCCATTCCTATCAGTTTGCCTCTTTGTCATGCAATTCGGCCTCTCTATAAGCGACCTCCCATCTATCAAGCTCATGCAGAATATCGTATGCAGGCATATTTACCACAAAGACAGCCCTATGATTCTCCTAGAAGAACGTTGTCGAGATGAGCCGGTGCAGCATCGACTTAACGTCATCATTATGGGAATGCAAATCTCTGCAACTGTTTCCGGTATGGTTCCATCTAACCCCGGTTTTAAGTCCTCTGCAGTGAGATGGTAGTTGAGGCTCACACACTTACAGCCACGCTGGTTGCATTCCCCCTTGGTGTTCTCGCAGATCGAATCGGTCGTCTTCCCGTACTCAGTGCAAGCATTCTCAGTATGCTACTCTCAGAAGCATATGCCATGTTTATATATTGGAAATCAGAAAATATCCCGCTCGAGGCGATATGGGGTGTTGGTGTTCCATTGCTCTTTGGCGGCGGTCGAAGTGTTGCTGAGGCCATGGTATTCGCAATCATTGCGGACACAATACCCGACACCAAGCGGTAAGTTATATCCTTTGGGCTAACGATGCGAGTTGCTGACCATGCCTGCTAGATCAACATGGTTTCAATGGGTTGTCGCATCTGTTCTGGCTGCACAGCTTGTAGGCCCGGTTTTATCAGGAAAGCTCGTTGAGTCGTCGATATGGCTTCCGCTCTTCTTGTCCTTGGGCTTGATATTTGGTGCTGGGATCTTTCTCGTCGTTTTGACACCAGAGACACTCAAACGAAAGCAACCTCGCAAAATTGTCAACCTGGTTCCGTCCCGCTACAGTCTAGAGTCAAGCGGGTTCGGCTTCGAAACGCCCAAAAGTACATCCCCAAGGGTTGCTTTCAAGTTATTGTTCACTGGACCTCTCATCTGGCTTCTGCCCGGCGCTATCATGGCAATTCCACTGGCAACCGTACAGACCGATATCATCATCCGCTTGATGCTTATACAGTTCAATTGGCGTCTCGACTGTTCTATACTTATCGTGTCTCTACGATCCCTCGTCACACTTGTGACTCTGTGTATACTGCTGCCTGTCATCACTTTTATCTTGGCCAAGTTTGCCTGCTTGGCAGCTCACCACAGATACTCCATTCTAGCTCGAGCGAGCTCATTGCTGCTCTTAACTGGCTGTCTCTGCATGATGATGGTCACAAAGGAAGCCTTTGTCGTTGCGGGCCTGGCCATTTCGGCACTTGGCTCAGGCCTACCTACGCTGTGCCGTGCCATGCTAGTTGAGGTGACAGGGGAGGACAGAGCTGGGATGTTATTTGGAATGCTAGCGGTCGGTGAAATCTTAGGGTTTCTGGCTTGTGAGACAAGCATGGGGGCGCTGTTCGGGGTTGGGCTGAAGACTTGGATGGGATTGCCGTTCTGTCTGGGAACAGCTGTTGCCCTGATGATAGCTCTGACAACTTGGCTAGTTCCGATGAGGTTGCTGTCGGCTTTGAAAATAGTGGATTTACCCTAGAACATCCCAATGGAATGGCTAACATTTACGACCACATAATTTTACTTGCACATTAGGTACGTTGGATGCATATCCACGCCAGCTACACGAAAAAAACTCTAAATACCTTATCCTTGAAGAGGTCATTCTCAGATTGGAAGGTGAAACAGCCCACATCGTGTGTCACCCTTTTCACGACGTTAGCGTCACAGAATTTGCTCCCAAGGCGATTGACAACTGTGGTGAGGCCCTTCGAGAATTGGAATTACAAGAGCTTCAGGGTTGTAAGTCATCCATGTCCGGATTCTCATGCCTATAAGAATATTCTGCTCAATACAAGCGCCGTAGTCCATCCAGACCAGCATACCATGATCGCCATATGCAAGATGGGCCAGTAATACGGGTTGTAACAACTGCAGGTCTCGGATTCCTACACCTTTCTTTTGCCAACGCAAGACCTATTTAGAGTCAACCCGTAGTAAAAAGGTCAAACTGATTGGGTTTGTCTAGTGAAAATGCCCCGTCAAAGGATCAGCAGATCAGAGTAGATGGGACAAGGCAAAGCAAGGGTATATGCAACAGTACCCAATTATGTTACCATGTTATGCAACTGTGTCGTGTGTCAAAAATGGCATCAACCCTGGACAACCATTCGATCTTGACTTGACCTTGTTCAACCCCAATCACTTTGAGGCTCTGACTTCCGAGATCCGAGCCTTGAGCTTCTTGTAAAGAGGCGTTATATCAAGCCGCTTATCACGTCATATCGCCGACGTGTCAGGCAATAGACTCGCCTTTGCTCTCTTCCTATCTGCTGGTCTGAGTAATTTAAACCGGTCCTCAGAACCTCGAACAAAGCCCTGGAAGTGACGTCAAGAACAGAAAAAGAGATGGCGGCTCTAAAAATCAACTCAGAAGAGGCTCTCCAGCGGGTCATCTACACCACACCCATCATTGATCATCACGCTCACCCCCTCCTCAAGCTGAGTGCTATAAGAAAACACCCTCTTCTTTGCATCGCTACTGAGGCCAACGGAGATGCTATCGAGGACTCAAAGACAAGTTTGGCACACCTACGCGCTGTCAAGCTTCTCGCTGGCCATCTTGGCACTGAGTCAACTTGGGAAGCCGTTGAGGCTGCTGTCGCCAGAAAGCAGAACGGCAACTATGATGAGTGGATCCAAACATGTCTCTCGGGGATCGAAAACATACTGGTAGACGATCTTTTGGGTGACCCGGCTGATACCGAGCCCTATCACACGCTTAACGCTTATACGAGGAGCCCCAACAAGCGTATTCTTCGAATTGAAGAGGTCGCAGCTAGCTGTATCGAGAAGGCCTGCGGCCAGTTCTCACACCCTTTAGAGGCGTTCTCAGGATCTGTCGAGTTCTTTATGAACGCCATCTACGATGCTCTGGACGACCCTGAAATTGTCGGCTTCAAATCTGTTATCTGCTATCGAACTGGTCTCGTCGTCACCCAAGTCACCGATCTTGAGATCACCATGGAGAAGTTCCAGCTCATCTTTGATGCTAGAAAGGAAGATGGTGCTCAGCCTTTCGTGAGGCTTGATCATGAACCTCTCAATGACTACTTCCTTCACATCCTGGCAGGCTTGATTCAGAACAGTGAGGATGAGCACAAAAAGCCAATCCAGTTTCACACTGGTCTTGGCGACAACGACATCACCTTGTCGAAGTCATCGCCTGCACATCTTCAGGAGTTCATAAAAACTTATCCCGACGTGCCAATCGTCCTTCTTCATGCTAGCTATCCTTTTACTCGTGAAATGGGATACCTGGCGAATGTCTACAGCAACGTTTACGCTGACATTGGCGAAGTGTTCCCCTTCATCAGCCGCGAGGGACAGGAGAGCGTAGTTCGACAGATCCTAGAGCTATGCCCGGTATCGAAGATCCTCTGGAGCACTGACGGACATTATTTTCCCGAGACTTATATCATTGCCGTGGATCAGCTTCGGGAAGTGCTCCAGACTGTGCTCGCGGACTATGTACGCAAAGGAGACATGACTTGGACGCAGGCAGCCCAGTTGGTCCAAGACATCCTCTTCAACAACTCGAACAAGCTTTACGATCTAAAACTAGAACTCAAGCCATTGCCGCCAAACTCCAGCCATGGGCTTGAAGCTTCTGAGCAGAGCGACGTTGCAACACTGGCTCGATTCCTCAAGAACAAGGAAGAACCGCGATTCTTACGAGTGACCTGGACAGATTTCATTTCAATGCCGCGCGCGAGAGCTATTCCTATGCGCCGCTTGTGGTCTATCTTACGAAACGGGGAGGACTTTACACTCGGCGTAACAAAAGCCGGTCTCGGAATTGACCAGCGAGACGCACCATTGCAGAGTATCACTCCAACAGGAGAGTACAGACTGCATCCTGATCTGAGCAGTCTCCGACTTGGTCCGCGCAAAGGGCACATCACTGTCATGGGTGATTTCAAGGAAAAGGACGGCTCGCCTGCGCCTTTCTGTACACGAACACTTTTGAAGAAGACGATTCAACAAGCAGCTGAGCAAGGACTCGAGTTTTCTCTTGGATTTGAGATTGAGCTCGTCCTTTTCCGCCGCGGTCAGGAGAACAACTTAGAGCCTCTTGATACTGATGGGCATATGTGGTCAGTGACTCGGGCTCTAGAACACGAAGTAGTGATTGATGTGCTTGAAGACGCTGTTGAGCAGCTCGATGCTGCTGGTGTGTACATTGAATTGATGCACCCTGAAAGTGCCAACGGACAGTATGAATTCGTCCTTCCCAGGGCACCGGCGCTTGAGGCAGTAGACACTCTCCTCTACACGAGAGAGGTTATCAGCAGCTGCGCTACTGCGAAGGGATTCCGTATGACGCTCCACCCCAAGCCATATGCCATGTCATGCGGAACAGCAGCCCACATGCACATGTCCATTTCATCACCACTCGGATCTGACAAGCAAGTCTACGAACCCTTCTATGCAGGCATCCTGAAGCACCTCCGAGCCATTGCAGCGTTTACGTACAGCAGCATGGTCAGTTACGAACGAGTCGTCGATGGCTGCTGGGCCGGAGGAACCTGGGTTACATGGGGCACACAGAACCGTGAAGTGCCACTTCGCAAGATCGAGGGTAGTCACTGGGAGATCAAGTGCATCGATGGACTCGCCAACCCCTACCTATCGCTTGCGGCGATCCTGCTAGCGGGTACGAAGGGAGTTGCTGACGAGGAGGACCTGGTCTGGAGAGACTGCACCAAGGATCCCGCAGCGCTGTCGTCGTCTGAGAGGGAAGAGCTGAACATGAGCGCCAGGTTGCCCCGGAGTATACAGGAGGCGCTTGAGGCATTGGACGAAGATACAGAGTTGACTGGGCTACTGGGCTCAGAAGTTGTGCAGAGGTTTATCGATATCAAGAAGGCTGAGACAGCCATTTTGGAGGAGATGAGCGCTGACGAGCGAAGACAGTGGATCATGGAGCGATATTGAAGCTGACGATAGCCCTGTTTGCTTTATCCGAACAGACGAATATTAGCTAATAGAGTGAAAATTTGGCATCGTGGCCAAATCTTCAATGAATTCATCTTCCTTGTCAGCTGAAACATTTGGGGCCCAATCTTAGGATCGTGACTCCGCAACAATGAGAGATGAAGCGCTATGAACGGTCTTACATGGACAGGGGGCTCGCGAAATCCGCGAGACTGGTAGAGCACCAGGGATTGTGCATGGTGTGTTGGCATCAGCAATAACAGACAAACTTGGTTAAGCATGAAACTGAACTAACTTGACTAAAGTGACAGTTGGCTCAACGGTGGCTTATTTGAGGGGTTTCTTATTAATACATACCATTACGCCAAAGCAGATGCACCACTTATGTCGAGGAGTACTTGAGGTACATGATTGTAGTATTTCTTGCTGGGTTGAGGCAGATGATACAGACAGTTTGTGCAACGTTGTTGCATGTTACTACAGTGCCATCCATGCTTCCGCATTCCATTCCATTTGATAAAGCTGGAATGCATTTCAAGGGCAAAGCAGCACCCTCTGGCCTATTATCCCTGTGCTTATCAAGTATCATCAAGATTTATCCAGAAGTTCTGCTGCTGTTTTTGGACTCTGATAGGTTGTGTCGAGTCTAGACTCTTTAGATCATATCATATCTTTGAATATGCCTCTCAAAGTGGGTCATCCAAATCAAAAAAGTTACTATCGATCCGCCATTGAAAGTTAGATCTAGGAATAAAGAAAGCTTGGCTCAAGTCCCCACTCTTCTCGTTTTCATCCGGGGTCTCTTGCTTCTTATTCTGCTTCTGACGTGGAAATTAATAGCGGAGGAGAGCCCGTCAGAGGAGTAATGTCCGCGGCCGTGATTTTTCCTTTTCATCTTAACAATCCGGTTGATAATTTATGCTTGAGAGTGAATAATCAGGACCTTCGACAAACTAAAACCATCATTGGAAAAGTGCCCTGACTAAAGACGAGTCTAACAGCAACTAAAAGTCTCCGCTTGCGCCATTCGCAACAGTGCCAAGTACACGACATTTCCCGGACATTGCCATGGGTAGTCAATTTGCCATGGAGATGAGTGGATCAGGTTTCAAACAGAACCCACGGCAGCATTCTTGATGGATTATGCATATTCAATACTTTATAGGTATATATGGACTCATCTACGGACGGATGATATATATATATATATACACTCAGGTCACGGTATTTCTCTGCAACATTGACTTTGTAACTTTAGGTAAATGTGGCACTTGAGCTGATCAAGTAAACTTTATTATCAATGAACATCCATTTCTCAGCTGGCCTTGTCAATGGAAAATACCTTGTGGTATCGTGTCGCACCTAGCGAATTCCACAGTTGATGGCTGAAGCCGGTTTCCTGGGACCTCATCCCGCCTATTGGTTTAATGTCACTGTCTGTGCTTTTTATTGTTTTTTTTTTTTTTTTACAGGGCCTTCTTCGCTGTTGATCGATGTTCGCGATCGGCTAGGTTGCTGACGATCACTACCTTTTACTGCCATATCGATGTCCATCACCCGTAGCCGAACTCAATCTAGTTTGGAGTTTGTTTGTCTAGGCCCAATAAGCACTTGTCGCCAAGAGGAACAATTGCATGCGGACGAGTTGTCTATTCAGTATGTTTCTGGGGTCAAGTTTTGATACTGAAGAACCAAAAGTTGAGGAGAAATGCCATGAGCTGGTTTCGATTTGATCTGAAAGATGGTTATTTATTGCAAGACATGAATCCTTGGAATCATCCTCTTTAGGTTTGTAGGCTAGTGCCTATCTGAGTGGCTTAACCCACTCACCTAACCACGCACATCAGCCCGCTAATCAACGGACAAGCAGTTTATTGCACATGCATTATGCGGGCAGCTTACGGTGAGGTACCTAGCTAAACTCGACGTCTCCCACGTAACCCGCTCGGGACGGTAACAATCCGAGTTCCGGCTTCAGTTCCCTTGAAGTTTTGAAGCAATGCCGTATTCCCCATATTCCAATGTAAATTGTAGCGATATTCTACACCTGTTGAGATAAGTAAGTCCTGAGGATAACTCGGTCTTGAGCCTCTCCACGCGTCGGCTCCTCTAATGAGCTAAGCTTTACCATCTGCGACAATCAGCCTGCACTCCCCTACAGCATGGCCTTAACTGCCTATTCCCACGCACTACCCCAAAGACACTGCCGATCGCTACCCTTTCCAAGGCCACCCTCCTCCCAATCTCCATCCATAATCCATCTCCCCCAGCCCTTACATCCCCAGTCCTGGCACCTGGGCCGTCTTTGTGAATCCCCCAGCTGCAGCTGCGAGCGACTTCGCACGACTCACTCCTCCAGTCTCAGCCAGCACAAGATCGACTACTTACCTGGCAAATAGAGTCAACGCGTATCGCCCGACAGTTCCACCTTATCCCGAACCTTCCTTCAACTTTCTGGTAGCCGTCGAAACGGCTATCACCCCGGGAAGGCCGAGTCAGCACACCACAGTCTCGCTACAGCCTTCGCCTCCCTTGGCTGTGCTGCCGATCATCGATCTACAACCACCAAGTCGCTCCACGACGAGAACCTCAGACAATTCTGGGTGACGGCGACAGCGGAGCACGAACCCAAAAGTTAACATCAAGCCGAGTTCATTCGAGACCAGGGCGCACAGGCGAGCCTCACCTCTAACTTCAATTCGACTTCGAGCACGACTTCCTTTGTCTGCGCCTTCAACTGACCCATTCCAACGAAATCGACGATGCCGCGTCGCCACGCTCGACCCTCGGATTCTTTCTTCTAGCCTGCCTATCATGCGGATCGCCATTCGTGAGCAGCTTGCAGCCCTCGTTCTTCTCGCCGTTCTCGTCTCCCTTGCAATTGTCTCTATTCCAACATGGATCTATGTCAACCGCTTTGTCGTTGACATCGAGCGCGAGGGCTTGCAGCTCACGGCTTCTCTTAAGGCGTCCCGGATTTCTGCAGAGCTCGGCCTCATCGAGACCATTGCCATGACCATTTCTTCTCGAATCCTCATTCAAACCGCGTTCACCAACTTCTACAACACTGGTGAGAAAGACTGGGATGAAGCTCGCGAAGATCTTGAAAGTGCACTTTCCGTCAGCAGCTCCTCGGGTCTGTTGCAAGTAAGGCTATATTCGAGAAATGAAACTGGCGCTTCCAACGGTGGCTTGCTCAATGTGACCTCTCGTTCGGTACCAGATATCATCCTGCCATATGGTGGCTCCCCTGGCTCTAGGGTTCGTCTCGGCGACTCTGACCTGGGCTATCCCCCAACTCTATTTCCTAATCTTACATATATCGATCTCAAACGCCCAAGCTCTCAGCGGAACAATACCACCGCTTTTGCAGCTGAAGCGTTTCCCGATGTTCGCATTGCCCGAGATGGCGGCTTGTTGCTAGGTCCTCTTGTCCTCAACGAGAGTGCATCTCTCCTTTCCGTGACAATCCCCGTCCGAGACAACAACGATACCTTTATCCTTGGCTATATGACTGTGGTCACCCTTGCCAAATCATTGACTGCGGTTCAAGAGTCTCGCGAAGGATTGGGCAAATCGGGTCAAGTCCTGCTCATTGGCCCAACTGACCGATCGAATCGCTTCAATAACTCTCAGCCCGCCAGTAATGCAACATATACACCCAACCGGGATATATTTGGTAACGTGCTCGTCAAATTCGTCCTTCCTCCTAAGAAGCCGGAGGGACAGAGTGACCGTCATGATGTCCATCAGTTTGTCAGTGAAACTGGAAATAGAGCATTCCCAGTTAAGCATTACCCAGCAGCATTCGATTCGTTCACAATGCATTACGATGCAGTCAACAATGCCAGCGCCCTTCTTAACACACACAACGAACAAGATGTACGCGTTGCTGTTGGATTTGCGCGGACTCAAACCCCCCTTGCGAACTGGACCGTCATTGTCGAGAAAGCCAAGTCGGAGGCTTACAAGCCGATCAATACTTTGCGGAACATTCTGCTTGGGACAGTTTTCGGTACTGTTGGCTTGATAATGTTACTAGTCATTCCCTGCGCTCATCTCAGTGTTTTGCCGATTCGAAAACTCAAGGCTGCCACAGAAAAGTCAGTCAATCCTCCGGGGTACGAGGATTCTTTTATCGATTCTGATTCTGAGTTTGGAGACGAGATTCCAAGCTCCGGAGGAATATCCCGACGATCGAAAAGGAGAGGACCTATAGGCAAATTCATCCGACGGCTTCAGGGGAAATCGAATGGACCAAGCTCGAATCGAGACGTTACTCGCCGGATGTTTAAAATCCCTGCAAAAGTCGACGATCGGAAACACTTTGTCACGGACGAACTTACTGAGTTGACGCGAACCTTTAACGACATGAGTGACGAATTAGTAAAACAATACCTCTCCCTCGAGGTTAAGGTGGCTGAGCGGACGAGGGAGTTGGAGGAGAGTAAAAAGGCTGCCGAGGCGGCCAACGAAAGCAAGACGCTTTTCATTGCCAACATTTCCCACGAACTCAAGACGCCCCTGAATGGTATTCTTGGAATGTGCGCCGTATGCATGGAAGAGAGCGACATTGTTAGGATAAAGCAATCCTTGAAGACGCTCTACAAGTCGGGCGACTTGCTGCTCCATCTCTTGGAGGACTTGTTGAGTTTCTCCAAGAACCAGATTGGTCAGCAACTCAACCTTGAACTGAGAGAGTTCCGCCTAGCCGATATTCGATCACAAATCTTGACCATTTTTGACAAGCAGGTTCGAGAAGGAAAAATCAACTTTTCGGTGGAATTTATTAGCTCCGACAATATCGACCTCAGTGCAAGTCCGGATAGAACCAACGGGGAGACAAGATTACCAGCGTTGGGCCCCTATGGAACTGGTCGACTCAAGGATATGTGCCTATGGGGTGACCAGCACCGAATACTTCAGGTCATCATCAACTTGGTAAGCAACAGTCTGAAGTTTACGCCTCACAACGGCAGCGTCTCTGTCCGTATCAAGTGTCTTGGAGAAGCAGAAGCAGCTGCTGAGAATGAGAGCCGTACATCGTCAATATCGAAGAACTCACGGAACAACTCACGAACTGGGCGTCCTCGACAACGTGGAAGCGCCAGCTCAGCAAATTCGTGTGGCTCAGGAAATCGAAACTCGGCTCAGAAATTCAAGGGTACAGGAACCGCCCTCTCTATAAATCCCATGGATCCCAAGGCAACACCCCATGTTTTGGTCCGTGAGCGGTCCCCAACACCTCCTCCACCAGGCGCCAGATCGTATCTATTCGAGTTTGAGGTACAAGATACTGGTCCAGGTATTCCAGAACATATGCAGCAGAAGGTTTTTGAGCCATTCGTCCAGGGCGATTTGGGCCTTAGCAAGAAATTTGGTGGGACTGGTTTAGGTTTGAGTATCTGCCACCAGTTAGCAGGCCTCATGGGCGGCTCTATTACACTACGCAGTACTTTGGGAGTGGGCACAACTTTCACTATGCGGATCCCGCTCAAATACGTCAAAGACCGGTAAGTTTGCATTCGGAATTTGGTTACGGCGTTACTAATAGTTAGGTCTAGGACTTCCAGCACTGCTTCTAGCAGTGTGAAATCTCGCCCGGCGAGCGTAGATGCTAGTGATATGGAGCCGCAGCGCGTTGCCCCAGGCACCCCGAAGCCTGCTGCCGAGGCCAAGAACGCCGGAGCTCTCAACCCTCAACCTCGATTAGTTGGTTTAAGCCAGCCATATTTTGCTGCTGACCCTCCATCCCTCAAAAGCGCCGAGCAAAAGATGGCCGAAATTGATCGTGCCATTGCGAATAAGGGTGGCCAGGGCAGGTTGCGTGTTCTGGTAGCAGACGACAACTCAACCAATATCGAAGTCGTCAGCCGCATGCTGAAGCTTGAGGACGTTTACGATGTGACCATTGCGAAAGATGGCCTGGAGGCGTATGACTTGGTAAAAGCGACTATGGAGAAGAACGAAGCGTTCGACGTGATTTTCATGGATGTACAGATGCCAAACCTTGATGGACTACAAAGTACACGGCTTATTCGCGAGATGGGCTACACATCACCCATCGTTGCTTTAACGGCGTTCTCAGAAGAGAGCAACGTCAAGGAATGCATCGATTCTGGTATGGACGAGTTCCTCGCGAAACCTATCCGACGTCCGGCCCTCAAGCAAGTTCTCAAAAAGTTTGCAACAATCCCAGAGGAGCCAGAAAATGAGAAGCGTTCTTCTTTGCTCAAGCCGAAAGCAAGGACGAATGGAAATGCCATCCAGCCACACAAGGATGGCGAGAACGGCGCACCAAAGGAGAAGCATGGATGAGGCTCTATATTAAGATCCCAACGTACATTCAGAAGTCATGACGAGGAATGACAGAGAAACTCCAGCCGCCTGATGAGAGAATAGCGGCTTGCTGCCCAGATATCATCGACGAAGGGAATAGATTTCCCAACAATACCACATCAACTTATACACACGCCTTATCTATCTCTATCTATTTCAAGCTGCAAAAGTCTAGCGGGAGGAAATCCTTTTTACTTTCGGCGTTGGAGCTTTTTTATTTATTTATATTTTTTTCGTTTCGAAATCCAGGGACGGCGCGGGTCAGGAAAAGAAACCCTCTAGTGTCTCTGGGTTCTTTCAGGTTATTGATCATGCGGGTTTATGAGTATTGCGATCTCGTTACCCTCCAGTTTGGTTGCTCTTTTCCCTACATGACTATCACATACGTTAAGAGGCCCTCGCATACATAGGCGTACACGTTTTGACCTAGGTATTTTCGTTATCGTTCACGGCTACTGAGAAGAATACAGCAGGAGGTAGTACTAGTTACAGTATTGCAAGAGAAGGTACAAGGAGAAGAGTAAGTGAGACGAAGGAAGAGTCGTATATACATACTCATGTAATTATATATATGCGCATAATACTGTGATAAAGGAAGAACAGAAACTTTGTCACTTTGACTTATTACATACCATTGTCGTCTGTTCCCAGAGCTAGTGTTAATCTCTTACGGTGTTTTAGTGAGCTGTAATATTTCAACGCATAAGGTAGTGATGGTTAGTATATAATAGATGTTTCCCAATTAACAGCAATCCTTTCACAAGAAGGCGCAGTGGCAGAGTGGTCTAATGCGATAGACTAGAAATCTATTCTCTTCGGAGGCGTCTGTTCGAATCAGGCCTGCGTCGGTGATATGTATTTATTACTAAATTTTTAATCATCTTTTCTTACTCTATTCCTCTCTTGGTTTTTTTTTTTTTCCAGTTAAAATTAATTAAAAGCGTTTAAATAACTTTAAAATAAAAGTATTATATTATATTTAAATAGACAGACTTCATATTAGTAGTAAATAACAAGAGAAATTTAAGTTTTTAATGCAAGCATGTATAAATCTCAATAAAACTTCATTATTTTACTAATGAAAAGGGTGTTTGGGGGACTTGTCTCCCTGAAGGGCTCCCCTCCAACCCGCCAACAGGCCCAGCTGCACAGCCCGCTCAGCTGGAGTGCATAAGCCAAAGGTACCAACCATTCCATAAAAAGAAATGGAAGGCAAGGAGCTAGAGGTACGTACCTCTTTAACACACACGTAAGGCTTCAGAGCCACAGCGCGATTGTTCCATCCATTCTATCCCCGTCAGCAGCTTCAACCAGAAGTCACAACTTTCTCCTTCCCTCACATAACGACTCCGTTTATCGATAAAATCATCCTCACATCGCGCGCACGAAACTAGACAATCAGGCTTATTCTGACGACGATACAATGGCCGACGAGCAGCCCCGTGGCATCGACCACACCGATTCCATCGACTCCAACGATGGCCCGAAGCAGCCGGATAAGAAGAAGAGCCGTCGCCCTGCGAGTGAGTGTGCCTCAAGGGGATGCGCATTGCCTATACAAATTACGCGCAAAATGGAGGAGAATGCATGTTAATTGATGCAACATAGATACTGCCTTTCGACAACAGCGTCTAAAGGCCTGGCAGTATGTCATGGCTACCCTTAATTCATCACTCAATCAATCGATTTCTCGATGCTGATATATCGTGACAGGCCTATACTTACACCAAAGACCGTCCTTCCTCTCTTCTTCGCCATCGGAATCATATTCGCCCCCATCGGCGGTGCTCTACTGTACGCGAGCGCTCAGGTACAATGCCCTTTGATCACAATAATACCCACCAATCTTAATTCTAATGCGCAAACTCAGGTTCAAGAGATCCGACTCGACTACACCAAATGCACTGAAGATGCCCCTACCCTCAGCAAGGACGGAGGCGGCTTCAGGGGCATGCCTGGCAGCGCTGTCACCACCGCATTCAAGAGTTCTAACAGTTCCGTGAATGCACAGTGGGCCGTTGAGAAAAACGTCAGCGTCGAGCTTGACAACGGCGTTAAAGTCCGGAACGATCGATGCCATCTCAAGTTCACCATTCCAGAGGAGATGGGCCCTCCCGTCCTCTTCTACTACCACCTCACCAACTTCTACCAGAATCACCGTCGATATGTCCTCTCCTTCGATACAGACCAGCTCAAGGGCCACAAGCGATCTTATAGCGACATCCATAACTCGGATTGCACTCCTCTGTACGGCGAGGAAAACAAGCCTTACTACCCCTGCGGTCTTATTGCAAACTCTATGTTCAACGACACTTTCTCTAGCCCGGTACTCTCAAATCCTCCCAAGGCCAGTGCTAACGAGACATGGGAGTACTTAATGCACAACAACACGGGTATCTCATGGGATAGCGACAAGGATCTCTATGGAAAGACCCAGTACAACTACAGCGACATCATTCCTCCTCCCAACTGGATCGAGCGCTATCCTGATGGATATTCTAAGAAGACGCCCCCCCCTAACCTAAAGGAGTGGGAGGCTTTCCAGGTCTGGATGCGAACTGCTGGTCTTCCCACCTTCAGCAAGCTATACCAGCGCAACAACACCCAAGCTATGTGGCCTGGAACCTATGACCTTGTAATCGACTACCGTAAGTAATTTTTTTCAATGTGATAAGCTAGTTTAGGATATCTAACATCCATAGGTTTCCCGACGATCGCATACAAGGGCACCAAGTCCATCATCATCTCTACTCGAACTGTTGTTGGAGGTCGTAATCCCTTCCTCGGCATTGCTTACGTAGTTGTTGGTGGTGTTTGTATTCTTCTCGGTACTGTCTTTACAATTACTCACCTCATTCGTCCCAGGTTTGTCTCCAACTCATATACATCCTTTTGTTTTTTTTTATCACTAACCCTGCCACAGAAAATTGGGTGATCACACTTATCTCTCGTGGAACAACGCCCCTGGCGCAAAGTCAGGCCCTAGCACAGCTGTCGCTTCGGGTCGCGAACTCCGTCCTGGCGAAGCTTAGGCAGCTCGTGACGACTCCCGCGCTCTTCTCGAAGGTCCTTCAAGTCCATCCGGTGCGTTTTTCAGGTCCCCGCCCAGCATTGGAGGTGGCATCTTGCTCCCTATTGCGTCAGCATCATCTAGTTAGCGCGCACCCTGAGGGATACGAATCAAGCAATCTTGATGGGCTGGTAGATGTTACGGGAAAAGTGCCTTGGTCATGTTTGGTTTTTTGTTTATCACGTTTCTCGCTCATGTGGCACCTTGTTTTTTCTGTACGACTCCTCAATTTTGCCGTCTTCGACTATTGCTTTGCTTTTTGTTCTGAGGCGTACATCAACATTGGTCTCCCAGCATGCTATATCTGCCTTGTGATCATATCACCGAGTAGGCACCTATTCTTCCGAAAAATTACAAAAACAGGAAGAGAAAGAGCAAGGATCATGTGTGCTTCTTACGCATCGTTATATGGGTCGGGAGTTCGGCGCGGTGCAACTTGGAAATAAGGATAGAATGAATTGAATTACCTACATATATCGCCTTGAATTGCGTGCACATGGAACCATTGGCAGGGGATGTTGCGAAAATAATAGTCTAGAATTGCTCAAAATCATAAATTATATTATCTTATTGTGACTGATTGATACAACTGCCCTTAACTCATCCTGATCATCTCAAAACCGATGTGAAGTATTGTAAACCTTCTCACTACCAAGCCAGCTGTTTTTAGAGACGCTGCTCTCCCGTCCACATCGTCCCATCCAAGGAACCCAAAGGCCCGTAGCTAAATGGAGAGACCAAAAAAGGAAATTTGATGTTTTAGTACAATTGGTGAAGCAACCACCCAGCAGCATCTTATCTCACCTCCACTCCACTCCACTCCACT
>JAADJG010000016.1:0-102277 GCA_012932025.1 Fusarium austroafricanum | reverse complement strand
CCTTTATGACACCCTTACCTAAACTGATCCCGATTTTTCTGCCACCCACCTGGCTGACAACCGTTGCGACTCAAAGTGCCTTGATGTGAACCAGGGTATAGGGTTTGGAGGCTGCTGCAAGCAAGACATCAAACGGTGATAGACAAGATAGATTTCCTTTATTCTCTGCTCATCATGATCGATCTGCACGCTCTCAACACTGAATCAGTCTTCTTCCAAAGCGTCTGCATTTCGGACGCAAGGGATGACTGAGACATGCCTACAGTCAAAGACAAAAACTTGCACAAACTGGCCGACCTCTCAAGGCTGCTCTGGAGGTGAAGCAGCCATTCGGGGAGGGATTTTCTTCTATCAACCTACACCCAACCTGCCATCCCGTAACAGGTTTCGGGGCGAGCTTATTGGGCCTCTGTGAGCTATCACAATGATCCAATCGATACCCAAGGTCAGAGTCATCCAATACGACCAGGATCAGCGACAGGGTCCCCCAAAAGAGACAGGGTCTGCAAGGTACCCGCGACCAAATATCAAATCGACGTCCATTCATCGCTCAACACAGCACACAGCATTGCATTGCGCAAAGCAGGGCAAGGAGGCATAAGACAGCCATGGGGAGGGATTACCTGGTCTCACAGCAGCCTCACACTCTCCAATTACGCGTGTCTCCTCAATTCCGATCCCATGATTTAACGGCAATAATTCTGGAACACATCTAATAGTGCCTCAGCCATCAGTCCAACGTAGCCGAGTCGAGGCGCCTCAACACAACTATTAAAACAGAAAATAAAACTTTGATAACATGTCGTGGCATGATTCAGTATCCATACGAGTAAAACCACGCAACAGCCGTTTTTAGATCTACTAAACTATAGAGTTTTGCAGCCATCTCGGGGCTTTAGGATAACGTTGCCGCCACTAATTCCAATTAAACGAGAAACGCCGATTTAACTCTGTTTTTTCTTGTCTTCCCTATCTTCGCCATCATCAGTTCGTCACCATGAGCTATAACTAACCAGGAAGATAAGCGACAGGAACTCGTTGGGTTTAGTTCTTACGGGCTGCTTGGACTTTATCACTCGATATGAAACCGGCATCCCTTTCCTGTAATTAAAGATTTGCAAGACTATCGAGTTGGTGTTTGCGAACGTCAGCTCTGGGGCAAACCCAGGTGGATGATCTCCCGATAGGCTGTGCTTAATTGAGATTTTTTCATGCGACCTCTTCCGGACAAGGCACACTAAGGCCCTTAACAAGTTCACAACCTGTAGTCTCCTTACCTAAATGAAACACTATCAGGATTTTCCCGTATTGCTTTTTTCGCTTCCCTGGCGAAATCAAAGATCGGTCCTGAGCAGGCTCAGAAGGAGGAAGTGTCTCAGCCTTCTTCACATCAGTATCGCGAATCTTGACAGAGGGATCCGCGTGGTATCTATTGTGACCCAATGATCTACCCGCTTCCCGAATCTAGGGACTTTTTTTGTGCTGGGATCTGGGACAAGGATCGGACTTTGCCCTGCTTTGCTCCATTGAGCAGGGCGGGACAACTTCAAACTCAAACAGACGAGGTCCTTCTCGTTTGGCTTATAGGGAACATGCATAAAAATGAAAAACAAAAGACGGGATATTCCAGATGACGCCGGAAATGCTGCATGTACCCTTCCGTCCCGGCCGGATCACGGCCACCGGGTGCCGTAGAGCAGCCCACGTTATCTCCAAAGAATGACCTCTTTGAGGGCTGTCGCTGTCGCTGTCACCGCCTTAGCCCCATGTCCTGGTCTGTCTGTGCCAACACATCGGGTAACCCCTTGTTGTTGCATTTCCCTCCACGTTGATCCGTCTATCGCGTGGTTAGTGGAGGCTGTTCTTTTCTTTTCCTCATGGCGAGGCGGGAGACAACAGCGAATGGCGGTAAACGATACTAATGTAATATTTGCTTTTACGTTAATACTGCAGTTTATTTGATACTGGCAAGGCGAATTATGACATGATAGACAAAGAATGACTTGTTCGAAGACACTGAGAGATAGGGCACAACTAAGGCACAATGGGGAAAAGAGAAAATATGTTCTCTCTAGCCTGATGAATTCAACCTGCCCACTGTTGAGTGCATGCAGCAAAAGACAACGCCGCGCTGTCTCGAGTAGGTACGTAATCCTTGCTAGACTGGACTACAACACGTTTGGCCCACAAAACTTGAAGCTTGACTGCAACCACAATGATGAGTCAAACAGTCATCGTTTGTTCAGGTGGCTGGTAACTCAACTCGAGATTTGAGAGGGCTGGCATATTCCTCACTAATCATGGAATCAAACAAAGAATGGCAAAATATCAAGTTTTGAGATCCCCTGCACTACTCCTTACGCCATATGCTGAGCTATATAACTTTATGCTAGACTTACAACTTGAATACACCTCCCATTGCTTCTATTTCTTCTCTTTGTCACATGTCATGTGGCCGTTTGCCAGATGCTCCACCCCCAGAGACAGTCCTCATCGTGTTGAGAACGTGGTCGCGTATGCGCGTCCGCCACCATGGGCTGGTGGGCTCTTCCGTTGCCGATCCGCCCCTTGCAGCTTGCACAGTGAGGTTTTTTGTTGTCTCGATGAATTGCTGGCTTGGGTTCGCTCCATTTGGCCCGTGGGAAGCTCCTCGACGTCCACGTCTCATCGGTCAGCCGTTTGTATAAATGGCAAGCAACATCACTGCTTATGCAAAAAGGTCTTAAACGAAACATTGCCACCTCATTGGATCTCCCACGTTGAGTCTCGCTACAGCCGACCTGGTCATGCATTCTCGGCAGCCACAACGTTACTTCCTCAGACTTCTTCATTCTCCCAGTCTGCTTCGCCAAACATAGGCCCCTTCTTAGTTCCGCCGCTCACCTCCAGCTTTTCGAGAAACTCCGGCGGCACTGTGGGGATGTATTTGCGCTCTCGCTCACGATTAACTCCACCAAGTCCAGCGCCGTATGTGACAAGCATGTCAGTTACCGACGGTAGTACGAAAGGCAACATCAAGGCGGGATCAAGCAGCAAATGCTCGGGTGTGTCATCCTCTTCGGACCAGTCATCCTCGGCAGGACTGGCGACGCTTCCGGGAGTAGCAAGATTGTTCCCGTTTGACCGGCCCTTTACCGGTGTCACTGGCGCGCTGTCTTGGCCTGACTTTTGTGGTGAGGGTATTCCACTCCGACGTCTCTCTCGCTTGAGCGCTGCCTCTTTCTGTAGACTGATCAGATATTTCATGGCACTCTTTGGCAAGCCCTTTTCGCCCACTTCCGGCCTGTAGTGGTTGGCTGAGTGGATGAGTTGTTGGGGGCTCAATCGCTTAAGTTGCTGAAGTGTAATGATCAGAGCTTCCATATCATCTCCATTGAGAGACGAGAAACACTGGAGCCACTGAAGCAACTGAATCACGGGCGCAAGATGTCTTCGAGCAGCATCCATTGTCGATTCTCCTGAAGAGCGCATCTCACCACCTTCAAAATGTTCTGCTTGTCTGTTGTTTGTCCGAGCCCAGTCCTCCAGTATGGATATGTTCATGCGGATCTGCATGGCTTTTGTTCTAGCCAGGTATTTTCGATTCGACATGATGCGGTTGAAGAGTTCTGCACCAATCCAGTAGATAAGCTGAGAGATGATTTGTGCCGTAATCACTGAGTGAATATCGTAAAGGTCGAGCACAAAGAGAGTAGAAGAGAGAAGAGAGGTGACGTTTCGGGGCGCTGGTTTCGCTCGCTGTTTCGGCGACGGCGGTCTGAAGCGCTTTTCCAGCGGCTCCTCCTTAACCTCTTTCTTCCGTTTAAATAGCTTCCACTCATTCTGAAAAGTGATATCCTCAAATCCAGGAATGGTCTCATGTTCCAGCATGGCTACGTCCAAGACCTTGTCCAGACGTCGCTCAGCATCTCGTACGATGAGGATAAAGATCTCATTTATCAACTCCGCAAGCTGTGCCTGAAATTCTGCCGTCGCTTCAAAAAGCCCCGGATCCTTCTTGAGATAGTGAAGCAGAAGAGTGGCATTCGAGATCCAGAAGGCCAAAATGGTCATATCCCACTGACATCTCTCAACAACATCATTGATGTAATCCATAGCTGATACCAAGAGTCGTTCTAAAAGTTCTGGGCTCGAATGATAGTGTGCATATCGAGCGCTAAGGAATATCATGTTGGCTGGAACAGGCTTTTGAGTCGGCGATCTTTGCGGCGTCATGTTGGTAATGACTATATCCAGTATGTGTTCCAGCTGGTGTTCCTGGAAAACGAACATCTGGTCATGCAGACAACGGTTCCAATCAAACTCTTGTTGTTCTTCCTCGAATTCGTCAACAGGCTGCGCAAAGTTAGTCCAGCATCTCAAAATACTGTTCTCAGTCATACCTCAGGCTGGTCGTCCATGCCCACGTTTCCCAAGTCAACCTCGAGGTCACGAGCGCTCTCCATCATCAGTCGCCTTCGCATCTCGTTTTCTGCCATCTCTTCTTCGAACCTGTCCTGGGAGAAACCAGGGCGGTAAAAGTCGTCAGTTCCAGCATTGCCAATATTATAACCATTATCGTGAAGGTAGAACGACATCTCGCTGTCTGGAGGAACAAAGTCGAATGCTGTCCGCCCCGATGAAGTCTTTTGGTCGGAAGAGGCATTGTTATCGAGGAGTAGTTTAGCAATACCCTTGTGTCGATTTGTCATTGCCCACATAAGAGCTGTCCATTGATTCCGATCTTGCTTGTTGACGTCGGCGCCCGCATCGATCAATGCCTGAACAACGGGTTCGTGACCCTATCCGGCGGTCAGTAGCGAATATGCAACAGACAGGAAACCACTCACAAAGCAACTAGCATAGATGAGCGGCGGTGTTCCATCTTCATCTTCAGCGTCCAACTCGAGGTATTCTTTTGCCTTCCCATTGAGAAGCTTTCGAATCCTGTCGACATCGCCGTTACTCGCAGCCATGTTGAGGGCCTTCTGGAGCTTCTCCTTCTTCTCTTCCTCGGAAAGAGACTCGCTATTCAAAACCTCATCTTCGTTCTCGAAAGCCGGAGCTGCCTGGTGCGCTGCCTGGGCGGCCAGCATTTCCATTAATCGCGTGTCGCTATCTTTGGGGCCTTTGGTGATATCATCTTCGTAATCGGGGTCGTTCAGCGACAGGTTTCCGAAGTTCAAGGGTTTCGCTACAGCTGGTGTGGTAAGGAACTGGGACTGGCCTGTTATGGCGTCGTCAGTGACGTGTTGGTTATACAAGAAGCGCAAACGCATATGCGCAGGTAGCGATGCGACGGACCTTGCCAGCCATCGTACATCTCCGTCTCAGTGATAAGATGCTCGTTAGGCACATGTCTTCTGTCGTCCAGGGATCTGGGAAGATCTGCAGGGAGAGTTCGAGGCTTATCCTCAGACTGTCCTTCGGGGCTGAGAGTGTCCCCTAGATCCATGATGGAGGGAGGGGCAGAGACGGATGCAGATACGGCGCTTGGTTCATGGAATTTCGAGAAAGGTGATTCAGCTCCTGTGGATGATGATCGTATAGAGGTTCGGTTGTATAGTGAGATAGCAGCGACTAATGAGTCAATATTGTTGGAGCTGATTTCATACAGAGGTTGGCTGTGTTGAGGTCGCCTGAGTTGTCGTGGAGGGCAACCTACCCGCTTTCGAGGTCCTGGAGAAACCGTCATTCCGCTTAGGATTTGGAGCAGCTCCGCTGAGAGATACCACCCAACGTTAATTACTAGGTCACTACATAAACACATACAACACACGTCGTCACGGAAGCACAGCCACACAGCATTACTGGGTCTTGGTTTGTGCCCAATCCGGCATTTTAGAGTCTCTCCACTGCAAATAAAGTCCATGAAGCCATGCCATGGCAGATTGTGTTTGTGATGCGTGAAATCAGACACGAATTGTTTGGGGTTGATGATGTACCCACCCGCGAGATTAGGATAATTAATAGTATCCGTAATTGGGTAGCCATGCCATTCAGAAAAATTCCAAGCTTTATGCTAGTTTCATTATATTTATCATAACCAAGGTACCTTGGAGTTACCAATTACCCTAAATTGCTCGCTTCCCGAAAGCTCGAAGTCGCTTCACTCCACCGTCAGGAATCATGATAAGCTTCACATGAGTTACCAGACCCATCTTTTCCTTCTCATCACTCTCAAACTCGTGCTCCTGATCGGGACCCGTCTTGCTAGCAGGCACAAATACCCTCCAGGCTGTGGCATCTGCAACAGGATCTCCGTGGCCTGTCCATTCACAACCCTCAATGGACACCTTCTGAGGATAGTTGCCTCTGAAGTGTGCAGTGTCGACAACCCATCTCTCAACGAAACCCGGGGCACCGAGCTTGATAATGGCAAAATCAGTGTGATCCTTCCCTCGTGATCGCTTCGTTTCCCAACCATCGCCCATATCCTTGCCTCGGCCGGGGATGATAAGATTGTCTTTAGTTCCAAAGTGCTCATCGCTGCACGACACAGCAAGACCGCCGTTTTGGGCCGCAGCAAGATCGAAGATGGCGTCCTGGTCTTCAGGGAAGACAGGAACGGCGTGTCCAAAGAGACGGAATCGTGCAATACCACCATCAGGATACATGTTGAGTCTCACGTGCGTGTAAGCTTTTTGGCCAGGGTTCTTGAGCTTCCAAGCAAATCGCTGAGAGGCACCACATTCTTGAATGCCGAGGATGGTCTTCCATTCTCCGCGGCCTCCTCCCCACGAGACAACCTTTTCGTCGTCTTGGCTGAAAACACCCTCGACTGATATAGCGGGAGCATGGTTTCCGTTGAAAAAGGCTGTGTCGACCTCAACTCCCTCGATCGTGCCAGATGCAACACCTAGTTTGATAATGGCGTAGTCGAATGGCTCCTGGTTGTGCCGTCGAGTCTCCCAGCCGTCGTACCAAGCACCTGTGAAAACCATCTTGCCTGGCTGAGCGATTGGGGCTCTTGGGTTCAAGAGGTTAGAAGCCTCGCAAAACCATTGGTCTGAGTAGCCGAGGACTTTACCGCCCAGGCCACTGGAGATGAGGTCTATAATTGTTCAGCATGAATTCAAAAAATATTTTATATTCGCTAACGTGTGGCAATTCTTACCAATACATGATGAGCGGAAGGTCTTGTCAATGTCTTCAGGGCGAACCGGCGAGACCTCGACGTTGTCAAGTTTGTAATCGATCTCGTCAGCAATTGAGGCCATGATAATTGAGTTAATACAAAAAGAAATGGAAGAATACAGATACTGAAATCTAAAGAAGTTGGAAGTCGGACGATTTTGTAGGATGGCCTTATCTCCTTGTTATTCGGGTTGCCATGATCTGTTAGTCGGAGAAGAGGAGCTCGGCCACTTCCGAACTGCCCACTGATATGGCGTTAATATTGGATCATGGCAATTGCACCGGTTTCTTCTCTTATTTCCTTTTTTCTATTGGATGCTTCGGTAGTGTAAATAATCTGATGCTTCCGTTACGTACGATCCTTCAATCATTCTGTCATACTGTTCAGATGCAGTTGCAGATAAGTCTGGGGTTTCGGCTGGCCGCCGGCCTCGGGGGAGTGGAGGATTTCGACACTTAGCCGGCTGGCCGATTTTCAGGGTCTTTTGAATGCGACAATGGACCAACCAGAGCATTATTTCTGGCCGGTCGA
Organism: Fusarium austroafricanum; assembly: GCA_012932025.1. NCBI lineage: Eukaryota > Fungi > Ascomycota > Sordariomycetes > Hypocreales > Nectriaceae > Fusarium > Fusarium austroafricanum. The sequence goes on along the minus strand of JAADJG010000016.1, from coordinate 94,629 downwards.
GTTATAAACACCTACATAGTTAAAGAGATTATCGGTACAGTAGCTTGCTCGATTTTATCTAGTAGCAGATAACAATATTCTTCATCTTTCCAACCTCAGGTTTCCTCCCAAATCCATTGTGCCTACCTACCCTAGACACTGACGTGACTGCCGAAGTATCTGATGTACTTCGCTCTACCCCGCGCTATTGCAAAAAGAAGTCTTATGATTGGTTAAAGCTCTAGGTTCTCATTGACGTCAACAGTGATTGCAAATGGAAGGGAATTCAAAATACGAATTTGTCATCGTTCATAACTTCTCTCTCACATACGTTCATGATACACCTGCAACTGGATTTGCACCTGTGAACTTTCTTCGACTGCGTGCGCTCACTCAACTCTAGACGTGCAGAAGCGTCCCCCCTAGAGATCGACCAGGCGGCTCTCCTGTCATCAGTTTAATTACAGTTCATCTCCATCAACTTTGAGCCTAAGATTTAGAGGACACCTCTCACTATTATTCATCCACCATGGCGAGTGCTACAGGTGTTCCGGAGCGATTTCCTCCTATCGAGGATCTGTCCGCCAGAGAAACTGAGCCTCTGCTTGGCCGGCCTGGTGATGCAGCGCAAGAGGATGGAGTTCCAATGATTAAAAACCTCGTTCTTGGCAAGTCTACAGCTCTTCACCGAAATAATCAAGGCTAACTGTATGGTTAACAGGCACAGGAATAGTAGCCCAGCTGGGAATTGTGCTACTAACGACTCTGATCTGGGCAAGCGTCCTCTCCAAGCCCTTGATCCTCTTCTCAGCCCATCCTTTGCTCCAGTCTCTCGCTGTCCTCACCCTCGCGCAGTCTGTTCTCGGTCTTCAGCCTACGCACACAGCTGAACAGAAACGCATCGGTCAGCGCGTACACGCTAGCCTCAACCTGGTGGCATTTTTTATTCTTGTAGCCGGCGTGACCATCATCGAGTACAATAAGTTCGCAAACAATGGCCCTCACTTCCATTCTGTCCACGGCTATCTCGGTGTTATCACTTCCATCGTTCTTCTTCTCCAGTACGGCGTCGGCTTCACTATGTGGGCTACTCCAGCTCTCTACGGCGGCGTGGACAATGCCAAGTCAATTTGGAAGTATCATCGCTGGAGCGGATATATTATCTTCGTTCTTCTCCTGGCTACTATCAGTAGTGCCGTCGAAACGGACTACAACCACAATGTGCTCAAGATTAAGCTATGGGCCGTTCTCTTACTGGCCATCGTGACTTTGGTGGGCGTTGTTCCTCGAATTCAGAAGCAAAAGCTCGGCTTCCCAGGTCCCAGCTCAACTTAATAAATACTGGCCAATGTCACTAACCACGCTACGGAGAGCGCGATGCAGACCATAGCCCTCTCGTGCGATCTCTCGTGCGATCAGTTCGTCCAAGGTGTTGGCATACGGCGCTTGATGCTTGTTTGTGTTTTTGGTGTTTGGGATTGTCTTTGAAGCCTCTGTACTGCGTTTTTGGCTTATATGTGCTAGAACTTAGTTGGAAGAAACCACATAGCTTACTGTGAACCCTGAAGCGAGACGTTATCGCTTTTAATGCTGGTATTTCTTTTTCTTATCCCTTCTTAGCCATATCAATGATGAATGGTTGCACAATGAGATTTGCCTCTCAAACTCGTATAAAGTTGGATTGTGAATCAACGTCCTATTTCATGATCGTCTTTGAGGACAGCATATTCTTTACCGTTTGAAGCATACTGACTTTGGCCGGAAGCATTATGACTTGGCCCATCAGGGACTTGAAGGAACGAATTGGTGTTATTATCTCACAGTATATGGAGAGAACCCTTTTCCCCATGTTATCTTCATGTTAGGTCATGCTATACAATGGAGGTCGAAGCTGTCCAAGAATTTGACATACATATCCCACAACAAAACACTATGACGACAGACAACCAAAATCACAAAGCTTACAGGTGCTATTAGAATCAATCAGTTTCGGCTCTAAACTTTCAAAGCTCGCTTTATAAACGGGGGATCATCCCTCAGTCGCATATGCTGCATCAAGTGAAACACAGTACTTCAGAGCATTAATTGACATACCACTATAATACACTATGATGGTCAACTTTGCGAATATATGAGTTATTCGGTCTTGTATTTCGCCAGATTTAGTTGTGAGGAATATGCGTCGAGGTACCTTTTCTATTGTGCAGGTATTCTTTGACCTGTTTGTAGAACTCTACTGGCAAAGTCGGTATGTTTTATTATTTGAACTTTTTCGAGGCATCGCCTGAAATTATACGTTGCAAACTGTCCTCGGGCTTAATACCCCTCAGAGCCCCTGATGTATGGGATTCATACCCGTTGTTACGAACTCGAGTAGCAACCTATATTTACATCCTTTATGCACCGGGTTGTAGTTTTTAAATAGTAACCGATATGATCAGTTGTAACTAACCTGATAGTAGAACTTCCAAGTCAAATATCTTATTACCATCTCCTGTAAAATTAAAGAGAGACGACCCAAGCGAAGCAATTGCTCTAGGTGGTTTTTTGATCTGTCATCTATTCTGCCTGAATAGGCCATGTCGAGTAGGTCGGAATGAAATCTGATTACTACGGTACCCTATGATGATATTAGGAATATTGACAAAGTACAACAGTTATTGTGACATGATAGGTTGTAACATATTATAGCTGTTCCGAGACCCTTATATTATCATGCCTAAGCTTCCCTTAGGTCTCTTTCATATGTGATAGACGATCCAAGGTAAGGTATTATAGAATGTGGATTGCAATTCAGTCGATCTGCACCTGTCAGTAGTGAATGAGCTTTCAAGGTATCAAGTATGGTAATCTACCCGGAAAGGACTCTCCGTAATGATTTCTTTGGTGGTATTGTTAGTTAATAGAGGTGGCATATCAACTCAACCCACCAGAAACCAAAGTGTCGAGTACCGGGCATGGAAGAGAATGTCAAAGAGCTAGCAATATAAAAGCTAGGCGAAGCGAAGATTTAGATCTGATGGCCACTCGCTTGAAGTTTTGAGCGAGGCAACCATGTCGTATCCATGCACATCTGGCAGGTTTTTTATGTCTGGAAACCCAAATCCTCCAAGTCATTCGATAACCCACATCCACGACACTCCAAGCTCAAAGTAACATGAGCAAGGATCCATAACAGAAAAACGGTCATGGCGTCCACATGCGCACGGCTGGCGAATCCAAAGTAACCAAGATAGGTCAAGATAGACAATGTCTTGGTTTGAATTTCTCGAATAATCCCCGATCGAGGCTGGGCTGGGATTAAGAAGTCACAGCGCCCTTGTCGACAGCCGGTGATGGAAACAAAGTCCCGCATTCTGCCTGACACTCCCCGCTTGGGTTCCAGGAACCATGTTTGGAGATAAACAATCTCCTTAACATACTTATACCAACTTTCTATGTGGTTGGCTTGTGTTCGACGAAATTGACTCACCGACTCCTTGATTTGACCTGGTTTTGCAGATCGCTTCATAACTCGTGATATCAAGCTTGGACAACTATTATGAGACAAAAGAAAAAGAAAAAGAAAAAGAAAAAGATGAAGTCCCGAGGAGCCGGCGATCTTTGACATCAGAATCATCTCGGCCAACCAAGTTCGTTGATTCAACTGTGTGGTGTGCAGCACATGATATCTGTTCCACAGTGACCAAATTATCGCCTGGCATTTTGGGTTCTGCAAGACATGTCAGCTTAGTATCGAAATGGTAATTGTCTCTTTCATGGTCAATCGAATAAGAGACAGTTGGTGATGCGGTATCCTCATCTGAGAAGTGGTGCTTGGTCGCTGTACCTTTGCATTGGATGATAATAAAGTTACAGAATGGGCACAAGTGGATGCGGGAAGAAGCAGACCCAGGTGCTTGGGTCTGAGGAAAAACAGAAAACAGATCCAACAGCAAACAACCCCTGGGTATCAACGAGAGTGGAGTCCTTGCGATGCGATGAGAAAGAGGCACTGATGTTTATTAGGAACCCTCATCACTCACATTGGCCTGCTCAGGTAGAGCTTCCATCAGATCCGTACCTCGACACGTTGTCGCCAGACAGGGGCATACCCCCCACAACTTGGGATTGGTTGGATTACTCGTGGCGCCCTGCTTGACGTCACAGTAGGCTTGAACACACAGACGTCATGCGAAGCACCTCCAATCTCATATCAGCCACTGCTTCAGGCGCTGGTGGTCGCACAAGACACTGAGACATAGAAGCAAAATCTAATAAGCAAGGGAACGAATGCAGACCTGGCCACAAGTGCAACCGGCACAACAGAAGCTGAGAGTGTTGTAGAACAGGGGCTCTCTCGTTCTTTGCACAAGAAATTTCTTGACTAGGTACCAATCTATCACTTCTCAGATTTGTTGAGCCTTCTGCTTGCAAGTTTCAGACAGGATGCATAGCGGGGGGAACAAAACCTATCCCACGCCAGCCAGCCTGACTTATTGTGTAATAAGTGAAGTGTTGCGAAGTGGGGAGAGGATACCGGCCAGAAATTAGCCTTTGCAATCCGTTTCTTTATTCATCTGCCGAAAAATAGTGCACCGACGAACTCTTTTGGATTCAGACAAAAACTTCTCTGGAACGAAGGTGGATGGTTTGATCGAAACCGAGGTAAGCTGCTTCATCTTTTTCTACGCCGGTATGTTGATGAGAAGACCCTGGTACATAATGGAGCTCACGAAGCCCTCAATGACCGTGTTTTCTTGCTTGTCCGGCTACATTCCGTCAGCCGACAAGCCCGCGTGGCAAACCAGGACGCTGGTCCCAATATCCATGGAAATATAGAAATTTGAAATTGAGGGTTGACCACAGGAAGAACTCCCCACTGGTGAAATATGTTCTGTGACCTAAGAGTACCTGAGGGCCATCTACGTAGCAAATTACAGCATGCTCTGGCTGTCGGTTAAAAACAGAACAAAACAGAAAAACGAGGCGAGAAGGAATTAATAACTATGGCTTTTTTGCAAGGCCCAAATCGCTAGGTCGCTCCCTGGAGGGAAAAAAGTCAATTATCACAATCGGTGAAGCGGGTTGTTTCCACGAATAATAACACAACGGGTAGTGGGCAGGAAAGAAGCCTGAAAGCCACAGTGATGTCAACCGGCGTCGAGTGCGGTTGGGTCGATTTGCTTGGCGGTGCTGAGCGAATAGGGGAGATGGAGGAAGTTGTCGAATCGCTGGATGAAATTATTGGTTTGGCTATTTTAGCAGCTGGCCCGCCTAAAGGAACTCTCCATGTTGTTCTCTCCAGACATGGAGGTAGGACAGTGCCATTTGAAGAAATAGCACAATAATAGAGACATATTAACTAAACAAAGTGTCAGCGGAATAACCTTCTTATCGAAATGTCTCGTTGGCGGAGCAAATTAGCATCGCGCGGATAGAGAGCCTCATTTTCAGCGACGTGGAAAGTCCTTGTCCTTGTCCATGTGGCTCCTGTCAAAATACCTAGAGAGAGACAATTAATTTAAGATCGCCGATCTAGAGGGAGAACGAGAGGGTCCATGGGGAAGGCCACCATGACCGATGACAGGTTGCAATGGTGGCTCGAGCGCTATTTTGATCTGTGAAGAAGAAGAAGAAGAAGAAGAAGAAGAAGAAGAAGAAGCATGAAGAATGATATTGAGAGATCTCGAGGCCAGACTACCTTACCTATTTCAATTGAGGACAAACAGGTGGTTGGTTGCTGAATTGGTCAAGGGGCAAGTACCTCGGGTTGACTCGATCAATAATGTGCAAAGCACTCTGGTCGACGTGGAAGAATCTATCTCAAGCGCCGATCAAACAATTAGTGGTTGCTGTTGCGGAGGGTTTCTCCTTAGATTCTTATGAGCAAAGGCATTGCAAAACCACGAACCCAGAACCTGGGTTTGTGACAGCCGCTGCTACCCTCCTGATCAGCACGGCGTTGTTTGTTCAGAAGGTTGTGTACCTACAGCGTGCCTGGCAGCCATTGGATGCAGGCCATAGGGCGGGCGATGTGGTGTTGTTGGAACCAAAGCTCCCGCCGCCAGTGGAGGTCGCCTAGCCGCTAGAAGCTTTGTAAGGTGCTGTAAGTGGCCGTCGGCTGGGGCTGATGCTTGGCTGGTTGCCAGGGATAATAGCCCACGATGACGATGATACAACAGCAGCCAACGCCCACTTTTGCAGCTATTGGCCTTCAATGTAATCTGCGCTGAGGAGCATGAGCACCGACCAGCCAATCCCCTGAATGCATGGATGATAATATTGATTTGCTGCTTATTAGTAGAAAGACCGTCATCACTGCTCGAGCCTGTGCATGTAATGCGAGGTGATTAGGGCGATAGCAAGAAAAGAAGATGGTCTCGTGCGAAGCGATTCATGGCCGTGAAAGCTGTGCGGAGATAGAAGAGAGAGTTCCTCATTAGCTCTCTTTTGTGAGCCGGACCTTGGTTAAATTCTTCTGTGACTTCCAGATCGGTACGTACCTGCCGCCTACGTAAGGTACCTACATCAGGTACTACTGAAGGTTGGCGACCAGGATTTTGCTTCTTTCCCTGAGGGTCTCTTTCCTACGTCATCGCGTACAAGGTTCTTTACCTACCCCCGTTCTGCGCGCCAGCATCGTGGGCTAGTCATGTACCAGACAAGTATTATCTCCGATCACTATATGCCAATTGGTACTACAGAGCCGCGAGATACTACTTTGCTGTACCTGTAACAGCTGCAAGCCAAACGCCAACTTTTGCCCACCTCCAAGTCGGTTCTCAAAGTGCCTGTTTGATGAGTCTCCAGTCTCTCTCACTAACCAGGCCGGGCCCAGTTCAGTTCAATCCACCTCACAACCACCGCTACCTCTGCTATCTTTTCACTCTCCGCAGGCACAGAGGCACACTACACTACGCTGCGAACGACCGGCGTGTGGTTGAACCCCCAATTTTCCACTCAAACATCCTGCGTTGCGTTCCGCTTCTCGTTGCCCCGTTGGAACATCCTCCTGCGGCCCTCGCCCTCCGATCCTGGGCCCATCCTATCTTGACCTCCCCTATCGGTCATTAAACACACCTCGGTCGTTGATCAACCGGTACAGGGTTTCTAAAAGACTATCGCTGCTGTTGTACTATCACTGTTGGCCTGGGGTTAGGGGAACAAAGCGTGCACATCTATTCCCCTCCACCACCACCACTTTGTTTGACATACTTTAAATCGCGAATCGTTCTCAACACCACTCTTCCTGCCGGCGAGAAGGATTCAGCAGCTGGTCCTTCGACGACTTGTTCTCCTGTGAGGCATGCAAAGAGCCACCTCGCCGGTTGGCGACCACATATTATCGATTCCGTCACCATCCCGCCAACCAGACTTGTCGACTCTCCCCTCTTCGAAATCCATATTGCCGCCTTTTTCGCTCGTTGAGAAACTGCCCGCGAGCGCTACTAGAAATGGATGTGTGATGCCGGGATCGATATCGAACTCGACTATAAATGCGACGGCGACACCAACCGCGCGTGACGCAATGACGACGGATCGCCACCCGAGCCACCCTCCATCCTCGCCCCTTGATACTCAATCCAAGGAGCCCCGCGTCCACAACACCATGATAGGGGATTCTACTGACGAGAGCACCGTTTCTACAATCAAGGGCTCGGGCATCGCTGCCGAACCATTGGCTGCCCCTGCTGGAACAGATGCATTGAGTCCTCGGCGTGCAGGTTTTGGCGCTACTGCTTCCACTGCCCAAGTCTCCTCACAGAAGCAGCTTAACGAATATCGAGAAAAACTCGCACGCGATCTCGAGCGCCGCGAAATATCAGCGAGAGGCCTGATGGCAAGCCCGAACGAAAAGAATCGGGTTTCCCCTATACCCGAAGAGGGCCTTTCCAGTTCACCGCTTCAGACCTCAGCTCTCACAACAACTTCAACTGAATCGAATGCCACCGTTCGAGGCGCTCCAACTCCAGGGCCTATCGCAGGGACTCCATCGTATCCCTTTCCACGCATGGCTCCCGCGGGCTTCGTGCCTTCATACCTGCACAGACCTTTTACCACTCTCTCGCCCACAGGTGCTCCTCGGGCTTTCAGCTATGGCTCCTTTGACGCCTTGGGTATGGCTGCTCAAGACAAAGTCCTCTCAAGCACTTCCACTCCGGCCTCCAACTTCACATTTAACCCATCCGCAATGTCGCCACAGCCCGAAAACCCCGATTTTCCCAATCCTAGCCTTTATGAGCTTTCTTTAATGCTTGCCGCCGAGCCTGGCTTGGATGCTTGGTGGTCGAATGTTGTCCAAATTATGAGAGATATATACAAAGCCGAGCGGGTAACACTTGCTATTCCAGCTGACTCAACAGACATCGAAAATGTCCCATGGGGTCAAAAGGCTACTTTCAACTTACACAAAGAGGACGATCTCAGTTTGGGTTATATGGCTGGCAAACAGTCCAGCAGTATTGTCTTAAGCGCCAGCGACTACGATAAGTCTGGACCCGGGTCTAATGCTACCCCATCAATTTCGGATGATACTCTAACCGCCAAGTCTGCTCCACGACCAGGCTTATATAGCCGTCATTCATTTACGACATATGAAGAGAACAGGGAACAAACACAGAGCCATCCTAACACACAGGCTCGTCGACCTGCGTTTTTGGCCCGGAGCCAAAGCAATTATCCTGCAGGCCCTGCTTCCAGGGAGACTTATATTGATTATGCCAAACTCAATAAAACGACGCTTGACGAACATGACGCCATTGAGCAACAAATTCCAAGCTGGGAGGCGCCGCTCATGGGAGAGAAGGAAAGCCAGGGGCGTGTTTTACCAGTACTACAAGCTCTTGACTATGAAGCTGATCCTCTTATTGACCATAGCGGAGTTATGCGAGTCCTCGAACGTGGAAGGGCAATTGCGCTCACCAGAACATATCCATATCTTGCTGAAGAAGTCCCTTCTGAACCTTCGAAAAAGCCAAGGCCCTCTGACCAAGAATCTTCTCCGAACACTCCTAGGAATTTTGTCAAACCGCGTTCGGACTCATTCTCGAAATTGTCATCGATGTTCTCATCAGCCAGCTCCTCTCGTGTCCCGACTCGAAGTAAAACCCATTCAGCTGCTGATAGAGCCAAATCAATAGCCTCGCGTTTGGAGGGCCGCTTGGAAGAGGATATGCCCCGGCCCCGAACTCCTAAATACGAAGAGTTTGAACAAGCACCTCCATCGCCTTGGTCACAGTCCCCAGCTCCATCACCCGCTGTTCGAGCTGACCCGAAAGAGAATCCCTTCTTCACAGACGCCATGGTAGATGAAGATTCTTTTAACCCAGGTACTGGCACAGAGGATTACACCGGAATGCGACCACCAGAAGCTATTGGTGTTGATAACTCATGGACTGTTCTTCACATCCCCCTCTCCCATGTACTTCTTTCGAAACCTACTCGAACTTTTAAACTCGACAGCACTTTGATGGAGCAAAGATCTCACGCCCGGACGAAAAGCGAGTCCATGCCTGGTCCTAGCGATGAAGGTGGCCGGAACACACCAGACAGTCACAAGAAAGACAAACCAGCACCTATCGCTATTTTATCGATTTTGAGTCCAATCATCCCTTATCCATCTAACCTGAAGCATTCCTTGGAACACCTCGCACCACATATGGCAACGACCTTTTCACTGTGTCGACACTACAGTAATCTTGAAACTGAGTTAGCAGGACTGCAGCGAAAGCGACCACAGACAGCAGGATTTGGAGCAGTTGCACACGATGGACGTCCTTTGGAGAACATGGCCTATCTTACTGCGGACGACATCGTTCCTCATCAATCGTTAGCTGGCAGTATGACGAGCCCTAGCGATTATTCTGGCGTTTCTAAAAGTGCTACTGGATCTCCACTGGGAACCCCTGGATGGGACCAGCAGTCCGGTGGCTTTCATTCTGACAAACGACCACCACCGACCTCGAGTCCTGCCGCCACGTCTCAGGGAGAAGGTTACTTTACTTCTAGGCAAAGGCCAGTACCCACGCGACACGAAACGTTTGGCGGTACAGGTACCCCGCGCGCAAGAACTAGCTCAAAAGACAATTCTCCCGCCGAGAAGCGAAACGTTCGCCTCAGCGGGCCTTTTGTTGCACAGGAAGGTTCGGACCAGAGTCTTTCTGTTGATAGTAAAGCAGCTCGTACTTCTTCTGACGAATCGACCGGTGATTTGGCAAAAAGGTCGACACAGGCGGATACCCCAGATGTCAGTGCTCTGGATTCTACCAATAGTGACAATGCAGCTGAGAATTTGGCTGACTCTACCAAGACCGGACGCGGCACCCGTCCAGGGCACAGCATGCTTCATTCCTATGGCGCAGATTTTGCTTCAACTTTTCAATCGCTACCACCCAGTTCTACACTTTCAGCTCGGCCAACACCTGTTTCTGCACCATCTCGGAGTGGCTCACTGACTTCTACAGCTGGTGATATGCCACCACCATCCGACAGATTAAAGGGGCTGATTTTAGACTCCTTACCCGCTCATGTGTTCGTTGCACTTCCGCAGACGGGAGAAATTGTTTGGGTGAACAGTCGATATCTCTCATACCGAGGCCAAACCACAAACGATCTCGCGGCAGACCCATGGGGAAGTCTTCATCCCGACGACAGGGACGACTACTTGAAAGCATGGGGTCATTCCATTCGCACAGGCGAGCAATTTTCGAGGACTGTTCGAATCAAACGATTTGATGGCGCTTATCGATGGTTTTATGCCAGAGCGGTTGCATCAAAGGACAAAAGGGGTGTTATTATGCAGTTTCTCGGGTCGTACATGGACATACATGATCAACATATTGCTGAGCTCAAAGCCGCGCGACAGGAGGAGATCGAGGCGTCCGAGGCCAAACATCGACTTCTTGCCAACCTCATCCCACAGATCATCTTTACAGCCACCGAAGACGAAGGCATCACTTTTGCCAACGAACAATGGCTGTCGTACACAGGGCAAAGTTTCTCTGACTCGCTTGGCTTGGGTTTCATGGATTTCGTACATCCCGACGATCTTGCTAAATGCCGCATTCCTTCAACTCAACCCTCAACACCTGGCGGACTACTTCGCGAAGGACCGAACAAGATCTACCGACAGGGATCCGCACAATCTGAGGCTGCATCAACTGCTACTATCCAACCGCCTAAATCTCGCACATCTCAAGATTCACCTCTACGTAGTGTGCAGCAAGCATTGTCTCGAAACAACAGCTCCAGCAGCAGCTCCGCGTATGAATGGCCTGCTGCAGACTTGACTGAACTGGCTCGAAAAGGTATCATCAAAGTGGCGACTGATAGTGCTGGCCGAGTTTCATACACGACCGAGGTTCGATTACTGTCAAAGACCGGAGAATACCGCTGGCATCTGATCCGATGCGTTGAGATTGACACTATCGATTTTGGAAGTGGTGCTAGCTCCTACTTTGGGTCTGCAACGGACATCAACGACCATAAGCTTCTCGAGACCAAACTCAAGGAAGCCATGGAAACCAAGGGAAGATTCCTCAGTAACATGTCTCATGAGATCCGTACTCCTTTGATCGGAATATCAGGCATGGTCAGCTTCCTGCAGGATACTACTCTGAATGAAGAGCAGCTAGACTATACCAACACGATACAAACAAGCGCAAACAGCTTGATCATGATCATCAACGACATTCTGGATCTATCCAAGGTTGACGCTGGCATGATGAAGTTGAAGTATGAGTGGTTCCACACTAGATCTATCATCGAAGACGTCAACGAGCTTGTTTCAACCATGGCAATTGCTAAGCGACTTGAGCTGAATTATCTCGTGGAGGCTGATGTGCCTGCGTGGGTCAAGGGCGACAAGGTGCGGATTCGTCAAGTCCTGCTTAACGTTACTGGCAACGCCATCAAGTTTACTTCTGAAGGCGAAGTCTTCAGTCGGTGCCGTGTGTACGTTGCAGAGGGCTCCAATCTGGACGAGAACGAGAACGAGATCATGCTTGAATTTTCCGTTACTGACACAGGTCGCGGATTTTCGAAAGAGGAGGCTGAATTGATATTCAAACCTTTTAGCCAAATCGATGGGAGTAGCACACGCCAGCATGGCGGAAGTGGCTTAGGCCTTGTTATCTCACGGCAGCTGGCTGAGCTGCATGGCGGTAACATGACGGGCCGAGCAACACCAGGCAAGGGTTCTACATTTACTTTCACAGCAAGATTTGGTCTTCCTACAGCCGATGATCATCCCAACCTGCCTGATAGCCCCCCTCCTACCGGCGCCTTTACTCCCAGACCGGAGATGGTAGAAAATGTTCCCAGCACCATCAAACCTCTCCCTCCGCCAAAACATTTACGCAACGTCGAAGCCGCTAGCCCAGGAGGCACAACATCCGAGTTCACGTCGCCTGGGGGCCTTTCTGTTGGTAGTTCCAACCCATCTGTTCGTTCGGCCAAGTCACAGGTCACCGATCGATCCTCAGCAACATCTGTCACTGGAGGCCTGGCCCGCTTTAGCGAAGCAGCCAAAGCTAGTGGGCAAGATCTATCCCAGATGAAGTTGGAGATGCCTTCAGGGCGCAGCTCTCCTGGTACCCATCTCTTGCCTGGAAGTGGCTCACCTGAGGACTTCCGACCCCCCATGTACTCCATTCTCATCATCTGCCCACAATTCCATAGTCGTGAGGCCACTACTCAGCATATTGAGATGACTCTGCCAAAGGACGTTCCCCATCAGATCACAGCCCTGGCTAGCGTTGAGGAGGCACAAACATTGATCGGCGGTGAGGATCCTATCAAGTTTACACATATTGTCATCAATCTTCCTTCAGCTGAGGCCATCATTGGCCTTATGGATGACATTACGAAATCGCAGACGATCGATAAGACGACTATTCTCGTGCTGTCAGACTCGGTGCAACGACAAGCTGTCATCAAATTGGCGGCAAACACCAAATATGAGCAACTTCTCTCGGACAACCTGGTGACGTTTATCTACAAACCTGTGAAACCGTCCCGGTTTGCTGTCATCTTCGATCCAAACAAGATGCGCGATCTTAGCATAGATCGGAATCGCTCTACAGCGCAGCAAATGGTCGAGAATCAGAAGGCTAGCTACCAGGAGATTGAACGGCGCATGGGCAATAAGGGCTACAAGGTGCTATTGGTTGAAGACAACCCTGTCAACCAGAAGGTTCTGATGAAGTACCTCAAGAAGATTGGCGTGGACGTCGAGATTGCTGTTGATGGCGCAGAGTGTACCAACATGGTTTTGTCAAAGCCACACAAGCACTATTCGCTTATTCTGGTATGTTAATATATATCCCACTCCGCAGTCTCTTTTAGAAACTCTTAGAATTAACCTGTAAACAGTGCGATCTTCATATGCCTCGAAAAGACGGCTACCAAGCGTGCCGTGAGATTCGACAGTGGGAAACCGCCAACAGCTACCCCCAGATGCCCATCATCGCTCTGTCAGCCAACGTCATGTCAGACGTCCAGGATAAGTGTGTCGCAGCGGGATTTAGCGACTACGTCACGAAGCCTGTTGACTTCATCGACCTCAGTAGAGCCATGTCCAAGTTCTTCTGATCACGGCACTCCTGCAATCGTGCCTGACATACACCTCTTATTTTCGAAATTCTTGCTCTCTACGACTATTACGATTTATCCGCTTCATTCATAATGATATTACGGCAGCTTCTATTTTAGACCGGAAAGATCTTGACGGTTTTCTTCGTCTCCTGAAACTTAGCATTGCAACGGCTTGCGGTTTTGATGACGACTGTGGCACACTGCGCATGCATGGCCTTACTGCATTCACATGGCTCACTTCCGGTCCACATTATTTTTATACCAACGAATAGTTTCCTGCTATGGCCAGGGAACTTGTATTCTGCATATTGCGGGACATTGTTCATCGCCTTGGCGTCGGGTTCGTAGGGATCAAAGGCGACTAATCCCGCGCCTGTGGTCTGTTTATATCTTTTTTTCGCCTTCTGTTCATGTGGGTTGAATGACTTGAAGGGGTCTTGGAAGAGTTGAAGACTGGATATGGTGTTCGGGAGTTTTGTTTGCATTATTCTTTGTTTTGCTACCATGCTGTCCGATTGAATGGTCCATTTTACCATGTGGGCTCAATACATGAAGACCAAGCGGCAAGTACAACGGGGATATACATTTTGTTCTTTTTCCGGTAATGCTTTGAAGAAAGGGGTCATGCATGGAAGGGGTCAAACAGGATAGGTTGAATATATCCAACCTGGTTCAATACTTATTTACCTATACTTAGATAGACGCCGCAGCAACGTGGAGGCGGTGCATTTTTCAACATGGTGTTATAACAACATGCATGAAGTGGTCAAAATCAAGAAATCGTTCCATATCAAACACAGTCCAATTGCGGTTCTCGAGGTTTGAGGTGGTCAGGGTGAAGAGGAATAGACATCATAATATTATGTGATGATAATGCTACCACAAACACTATCAAGACTCCCCCCAAAAATTAAACATCAAAACCATGCCAGCATAGTTGGTCATTCTATCATAGGTTTTCCGTAATCCGTTCCAAATCATGTGTCATTAGAGTAAGGTATGAATATCATCAAAACAAATTGCCCGCATTGGCGGGCTGGTATCCGCTGTTCCCATGAAATCCAAGTCATAAGAGAGTGAGAAAGAACCCATCCAAGTAAGAGTTTGATCAGTACACACTTCCCCGGATACTGCGATCCTCATTCTCGGCATGGTCCAAATCCTCAATAAGTTCTGCGTCACCGTCACAAGAGGCGTCGGTGGATGCATCACCAAGACGGTTAGTCCGAGCATATTCCTCCGGGCTATCCTTATCGCTCGTATATGCTAGATGCTCAGGGCCGGCTTTGAGGAGGGGCTTCTGGTTGTATGAAACCTTTTCGCTTCTTTCGCCCATGGTTTTGTTTAGTTGGGCATTGAGGGAGGCGATACGATGTAAGCTTATGTTCTCATCTTCTGACGAGTCGTTGTCAGTCTCGGCGGCGGAGGTGTGGCCAGAATAGCTGCCACCACCATCACGGCCAATGTGTAGGTAGGGTGATTGTATATATTCGCTGGCCGAGATGACCGAGGGGGTGTCGTTGAGGTCAGAAACAGATTTGCCTTCATGGTTTGATGAAATGTCGATCTCGGGGCCATCTTCCTCAGGAGCTCCAGTAGGGGCCCTCTCACTATTGCCGCCAATGCGATCAATTTGAGACTTTTGCTTTCGGCTGACGATGGTAATAATCTCATCTGGGCTTGTAACCTTGCCATAAGGTTCCGGGCCCCCATTCTCGTGATCCTTCTTGCGCATAATCTCTAAATCCTCACGCTTAGCGTAGTGGCGACTATGGTCGCAGCCATTAGGACATCCGCCCCATCGACGTGTCACCACAAAAGTTTTGGTGCGCGGGAGTTTCGAGCTGTCCTTGTCCTTGTCCTTGTCTTCTTTGTCCTTGCGCTCTCGTCGTAAATCTGACCAAGTCCGTAATTTGTTCTCGAGAAGGTATTTGTTGTTCTCTTGCTTGCGCATGATAAGGAACTCGCAGTGATTGATGTTTCGGAGATCCTCGAAGTATTCGACAGTGAAATGATACCATTTCATGAGAAAGACACGAGACATAAGTCCATGGGTTACTGGTGAATTCTGTTAGTAAAGAGATGAAGTTGGGTAATATAACACCTACCTAGCACACAAACGCTGGGGAAATCATCTTCACCAAATTGTCGCCACAGACTCTCGTTGAAGCCGCTAACACGATCATAAGCATCGGCAGCGCTCTCGCCGTTTGGTATGCGATAGAAGAAGTGGCCATAGTCGGCCCTCTCCTGCCACATACGCTCCATCTCAGCGCTACATGGCTGGAAATTGCCAAAATCCTGCTCGCGTAGCCGAGGCTCTTCGTACACCTTGATATTAGCTCGGCGGAAGGGCGACGGGGAGCCTTCGTCAGAGGTCAAGGTCTCTAAGATTCCTTCTGTGGTTTCTCGCGTTCGTCGATACGGAGAAGTAAAGAATTGGAGGGTGTCGTCGGGACGAAGAAGGCTTCGGAGCCTACGTCCGGCATCATGAGCTTGATTCCAGCCTTCTGATGTAAGTTTGACTCGGTGATCGGGGACGGTCTGGTGAATTTCGCGATTCTCTATGCGTTTGTTAGCATGTATGTTGATTTATGGGAGACCAAAGTCTGGACAACATACTATTGCCTTCGGACTGGCCGTGGCGAACTAGAATGATCAAGCGTGGCTTGGTCATGATGTTTCGGGTATGTGATATCGAGAGTGCAGGACCTTGTTTTTGATGGCCTCGAGGTAGGTTCGATAGTAATGTAACACAGTACTCTGAAGAGTTGTGGTTGCTGTATGTTAAGTGTAGGTTTCGAGTTCCACGGTGTCGCTGCGAGATAGAATAGGTTAGGATGGGAGAGAATATGGCGGAGTAGAGTCCCGTAGATAGATTTGCAATTGGTCAGCCAAAATGTGTACCTAGGTAAGAGTCACAAATTATAAACCATTAGGTAGAAAGAGGATGGAAAAGTATAGAAGAAAGAGAAGGCGCTGTGCGTCATAAAAAGGAAGAAAGAAAAGCTAAAGGAAGAAAGAAAAGCTAAAGGAAGGTGAAGCGTGGAACGCAACGTCTTTTTTTAGGTAAACGTTAGTGAGGCTTGTCTAATCCCGTCGCCCCTCGTTGGCTCACGAGACATCCTGACCTGAAGCATCAAAGTGAGGGCAAGTGCAGGTGCAACCATGTTTCCGAAAAAACGCCCCGCCAAAAATGCCGGGATACCCCCCATCACCACCTCAGCCCAGGCCAGCTGGAGGAAGGATAGGCGCTCTTGTCTGGGTACCAAGGGAGGCGCCATGTTTCGTGTGTACCCTTAACCTTCCATCCGAGCGGTATCCTCATAATTTAGGCAGTCTATATGCCTAAAATAATCATAATATTATGCCATTTATTTATAACCTATTCTGATACCCCGAGAATACACCTCTATCATGATAGAGTTCTATCCTTAGGTACCTACCCAGTAAGGGTTCCAAGGGAAGGCATTCAGGGTGCTGTACCTTTAAGGCAGGTACCTCGTTGGGGGCCGGAGCCGCCCCGCCATCTGTCGACGGGAGAGAAAAACAGCTTCTCAGTCGCCCACGACCAACCCTCCAAGCACACGTTGATTGACCAATAGTAATTCAGGACAAGTTCGAGCTGGTTATCACACAGGGATAGAAAACAGCCCATAAGAGGTCTTGGAAGATGAGCTAGTCTCTGCAAAAATCTTTGCAAATCCCTGCCAATGCTACGAATGAAGAATAAGCCCAAGGGGGAGCTCCCCTCCCCATGGCACGATCTGGAGGGGGCTTTTGCTACCTAATCATGATGAAGCTAAAGTGAGCCGGGACTATCTGGCGATACAAGTCCGAAGACTGATACGATTCGGTGTTTGACGTGGTCTATGGATGGATATGGCGGCGGACAATATCCGTTGATATCGAAATCATATGATTTATCGTTCCCGTCCCCTTGGAATTCAGATGGTCCTTGTGTGCTCTCCCTTGTCAAAGACGCTGAGAATCTGGCAATCTAAATGGTTAACCAATCCTGGAGATCTGCAGAGCCAGATTGAGTAATTCCGGCTGTTTCTACAGATGATTTGAGTCACGGCAGCATCCAAGTTCAGGTTCATGGCTCTCTCCTGCATACATATACGCATTTCAACTTGTTCTTCTCTTTTCTTTTCTTGTTTTCCATCGGCCCTCCCGTTTTAATGATCATGATTTATCTCGTGGTGTTCATTTTTGTTTTACCGGTTAAATACCACCTCAGATCTAGACTGACTGTCCTTTGCTTGTCTTGATCCATCTGGATTCAATGTCACTTCAGCAATGACGATTACCTTTCTGGTGAGGTGATGTGATCTGCACTGGGAAGCGCCATCAGCCGCCGATTGTAACTCACCCACTCTGGCTAAATTTATCCAGAGGCGATCTCATACTGACTACGACTTGTAGCTTTCGTCTAACATTTTCGTCTTCTCCTCACGCCTGCCTCACGCCTGCATAAAAATATGTAAGTTGCACCAACAGATGATTGCCTATTGTGAATATAATCAATCACATGTTCATCATACATATTCTCTTTGTGGCTTGCTGACGCGGCTTGGAACTTTTCTGTGCCTGACTGAGACTAAGAAGGTACCTACTGTAGATGCTACAGTAGTTCAACTACCGCGCGCTTATCATGGAAACGACGGGACACCTGCATCCCAGCACCACCGACTCTTTTCTCAGTGGCTGCTTAGGCTAATTCTTGGCAACCCTGCACCTAAAGTTCTAAATCAACGCCACTCTCTCCAGATCCTGGCTATCTTGATTTATCCTGCCTGTCAACAAACCAACACATCCATCCATCTGCCGGCCGTTATCCTCTTCACGTGTCAACCATCTGACCGCTTCATTTCAAAGGTTCTTGTCTCAATCAATACAGTACAGTACAGTACACAACGGACTTCAATTCACCCGACGATCCTCTGCCTATTCAGGCTATCTACCGCGCCCTTCGACGTCTCATTCTCACGCGTCCCTCAGCCCATTCTCATCTTGGATCAGACATTTCATTGACTCATTTCTTTTTCCTCTTCTCTCGACAATGTCTGCTCCCGGCCCCGAATCCGTGCCAACTTCGGCCGACCCCCGATCCCACCGTCCCACCAAGAAGCGCGCTCTTACGCCCGTCTCAGCGCAAGCCGCCTCGGTAGAAGCTCTCTTCGCAAAACCCGACCAGAACATCCGTATCCCCGAATCCTCTACCTCCGGTTCCGGTAGTTCTGCCCTGCGCTCCGCACCTCCGGAAATCGTTACAAATGTCCAAGGTTCAAGCGCAGGTGCCGGCTCAGGCGAATTTCATGTGTATAAAGCCAGCCGCCGGCGCGAGTACGAGCGTCTGCGCGGTATGGACGAAGATCTTCGTCGCGAAAAGGATATTGAGTCCTTTAATAAGGACAAGAGTGAGCGCGATCGAAAAGATGAGGAACGTACGCGCAAGAACCGCGAGAAAAGAGAGAAGATGAAGGCCCGTAAGGCTAAGAAGGGCAAGGGCCCTACCACAGTTGAAAAGAAACCCAATGCGACACAGTCCAAGGCCGACTCCCCACGTGCGGAGCAAGTAAATGAGAAGGATACTGCTGATGTTGATTCTAAGACCAAGACCGAATCTGGTAAGAACGACTTGGAATCAACGCCGTCTGCGCAACCTGCAGGACTAGTCATTCATGACGAAGACGACTGAGCACAAAGGAGTACAAAAGTACAGCAGCCAAATAAGTCGTGCGCAGTTGTACAAAAGGTCATGGGGGAGAGGATACTACATGAGGATCGAGACTCGAGGTCTAGATCGCAGGAGGAAAAGAAGGCGAGCAAGGGTCCCGTAAGTTCTTAGATACAACATGTTCACCGGCCAGGTAATTTATATGATACCCATTTCTTTCATTTTGGGAAGGGTCATCGGGGCTATATCATGCTCTGCCCCGGTGCTCTTTTTGTCTTTATTTCCTTGCTTGTCTATTTTGCTCTTTCGGCTAGTACAGAGGGGTATGACCAGTCCATCCAAACAGACATTCGTATATACGTAGGTAAGCAGCACGACTTGCAAGCCTGCCTAGCCTACTATCACTCACACGCCAGCTTCATCGTCTACACACTTCTACATTCTCTATTCCTCAGCACCGCCACCGCCACCAATCTGCGCGGCCTTCTTGGCACTGCAGATGTCATCAACTCGGAGCAGAAGGCAGGCAGCCTGTTGTAAACGTCAGCATATTGTTCTGTAGCTGTGAATGGACAAAAATATGTCGTGAAACACATACCTCAATGGCGGTCTTGATGCTCTGGAGCTTGATAGCCTGAGGCTCCCACACTCCGTACTCCTTCATGTCTGCGATAGCACCCGTGTCACCGTTGACACCCCAGGTGCTCTTACCCTCAGCTTGCTTGGCACGGAGATCCGTCAACACACGGACGGGGCTCTTGCCGGCGTTCTGAACCAAGGTTCGGGGGATAACCTCGAGAGCATCTGCAACGGCCTTGTAGGGCCATTGCTGCACACCCTCAATGCTCTTGGCGAGTTGACCCAACCTCACGGATACGGCCATCTCTGTAGCACCACCACCAGGTGATAACCGAGGGGAGAACATGACATTTCGTGCAACACCCATAGCATCCTGAAGGTTTCGCTCGATCTCGTTAAGGACATCCTTTGAGGGACCACGGAGGAGAACTGTGCAGGCCTTGGGGTCCTGGCACTTGGTAAGGAATGTGAAATACTCGTCTCCAATCTTCTCAATCTCGAAGAGACCGCATCTGGTACCGACGTCGGAGTCCTGAAGGTCCTCTACTCGGTTGACGATGGTAGCGCCGGTCGCGCGGGCTATTCTGTTGTTGTCGGTCTTTCGAACTCGGCGGAGAGCTGTGATGTTGGCCTTCATGAAGTAGTGCTGGGCAAGATCTATGACCGAATTAGTAAGCTATCATCGTTGGAGGCAAATCGGAAACGCACCAGACACTCCCTTCTCAGTAATGACAAGATCAGGCTTGACGGCAACAATGGCTTCACACAGAGCCTTGACCTGCTCCTCCTCGATCTGTAAAATTCTGTTCCAGTCATCCTCCTTAGTAATTTCGATGTTGGTTTGGGACTCGCCCTTCTTGTACTCCAAGGGGCAGTCGAGGAGGACAATTCGGGGGTTCTCAATACGCCGGCGCATCTTGGGATGTGTGATGTCCTTGTTGAGCATAAGACCGTCCAGGACCCTGCTGTCCTCGATCTCACCACCAGGCACCTTTTCCACTCGGGCGTATCGCTTGATGTCAACTTCAGTCTTGCCGTTACCGGCCTCCCACGTCACAGTGCGGACAGCCTTGAGGGCGAGGTCGCACATCAGGTCCATCCATCGAGAAACGAACTTGGTACCAATTGAAGAAGAGATGAGTTGGTACATGGCCTTGTCGTCGTTGACGTCGATCGGCAGAGAGATCTCCTCGATTATCTCAAGGGCATCTTTGAGGGCTCGCTTGAAGGCGGAAATGATGACGACAGGGTGAATGTTGCGGTCGAGCTGAGGAAGAGCTTGGGCGAGGATCTCACCAGCTGGATGGTGTTAGTCATATTCTCAACAAGACACTGCACAAGGCCCATATTCCCTTACCCAAGATAATGACGGTTGTGGTTCCATCGCCAACTTCCTCGTCTTGTGTCCGGCTGAGCTCAATCATGCTCTTCGCGGCAGGGTGAGAGACTTCGATTTCTCGCAGGATAGCATGGCCATCATTGGTAAGAACGATACCGCCCATGGGGTCGAGCAACATCTTCAGCATAGCCTTGGGACCGAGGCATGATCGAATAATATCGGCAACACTGGGTCGGTGGTTAGGATCGGGCACGCGACTCGAGGATAGGGACAATGGCATACGTTTTGGCAGCGGCAATGTTGGACAGCTGAGCTTTCCGGCCAGTCTGCCTCTCACCGCTGTTGGTGTCTACAGCATCTCGGTCAGCCTCACGACGATTTGGAAGAGATATCGAAAGCTCCCCTCAGAGCCCAGGGGTTCGCCTGTAGTGTGGGGGAAATATATATTTTAGACGGGTTGAGACTCACTCATAACCACCACCGGAGCCTGCATGATGGGCGAAGTTTTTTAGTGTTTCTTCGGCTCAACGTATATTTTATCTTCTGGTGACGACAGAGAAATCGTTCAGGCGCTGTTAGGAAAAGTGAAGGTGCCGAGTTGTCGGTGTCGGAGGGGCAAAAGGCTAAAAGAACAGTTGTTGAGGGGCGGGCGCGCACATCCAGAAAAGTTCAGTGGTGGATGTGGATATGGAGGATTTTTGGCGGGGACCTGGAGGCTCCTGCCTTGCTTTGCGGTGCGCTTCTCGGCTTTGATATTAACCCGCCCCGCCTCAACTAAGTTGCTTACAGCAGTAGCTTGTTCTACGTTAGTACCTACCTAGTATCGAATTGCAATTCTGAGCAGCTAGTCATCTGT
This sequence comes from Fusarium austroafricanum, assembly GCA_012932025.1. Classification (NCBI taxonomy): domain Eukaryota; kingdom Fungi; phylum Ascomycota; class Sordariomycetes; order Hypocreales; family Nectriaceae; genus Fusarium; species Fusarium austroafricanum. The sequence continues at coordinate 72,618 of JAADJG010000016.1, read as the reverse complement.
CAGAGAATCCCCTGGAAATTGAAGGTGACCAATTATAGAGGCCAAGCCGCTGAGCTTGGAGCTCCCCCCCTCCATGAATTGAGCTCCAAGTTAGAGAAGCCAATTGTCCATGATACAAAACTTTCCCACGCAATTGCGGCTGTTTCGAGGTATCGGCTCCAAGACAAGACATTAAGCAGCCCAAGACATTGAAACACAAAATTAACCTCCTTCTTGTCTTGGTTTACTCTGCTTTGATCCTTTACCATTGCATAATGTCTGCGAAACGAGCTGTCCAATCAATTCTGCCTAAATCACAGTCACCAGCTTGGACAGCCTCGAAGCGCATCACAGAGTTCATAGCACACGTTGCCCCTGTGACATCTCCCTCCCAAGCCAACTCCTACGTCGAATCTCTGCTTGAATCAGACAAACGTATTCGCAATGCAACACACAATATTACGGCGTGGCGTATAAGAAGTGAAGGCGCTGGCCATCAACAATTTAATGATGATGGTGAGACGGGAGCCGGATCCCGACTGCTACAGCTGATGCAATCCATGGACCTATGGGATTCCATGGTCATGGTTACGCGCTGGTACGGAGGTGCGCATTTGGGATCTAAAAGATTCAGGCTCATCACATCTGTAGCGAGTGATGCTTTTGCAAGGGCTGGCATGGTTGGAGACAAGAAGGGAGACGTGTCCACCAAAGTGAAGAAAACGAAGTAATGCAAGACATAAAACTTGAGTTAACTGACTCTTGTAGGACCTAGAAGGTCTATATCGCCCATATAAGCCCTCCAAAACCCTTGGTCTGATCCATTGATATGCTGACATCTCGATATCAGCCGCCAAAAGCCAATTCTCTCCGTCATTCGGTGGAACACGCTTTTCGTCTGTATCCACTGGTCTGGCCCAAATAATATCGTATTGTCCTTCCAGTCAGTCCCTATCAGTGTTCTGGTGGTTTCCCCCTTTCTGCATCTCACATCAGCCTCCGCAACAGGCAACCACCGATGATCCTGGAGACCGTTTCGAGATCAAGATCTGCTGACTGATCATTCTTGATCATGTCTAAACCTCATTGCGCAGTCCAGATGTTCCGCGAGTTGTCTTAGCTCGACGGTTGCCGGGACCCGAATTGGGCATCATATTTCGTGCATGATCCTCCTTCGGTGCTTCGGGGCCGACCTGGACCCAGCTACCACCTTCCTTAGATCTGGCGACAACCAAGCAGAGGTTTCTCGCCATGAGCTCTTGAACTCGGTTCCAACGATCCCGGTCATTGATCGCAATTTCGCCAACTTCCTTCCACCAAGATTCCTCATGTGAGTAGTTTGGAGCGCGCTGGATCCAAAGAAAATCTGGGGGAAATTCTTTCATGAACAACGGATGGGGCGTGACCGCAAAGTTCGGGATGCCATTCTGGCTAAACTTCCATTCAAGTACCAGTTGACGTATAGCGTTGTCTCTATGAGCATCCAGCTTAAGTCGCCCAAAACCTTTAAGCCGCGCAGGTAGACCTGGCTCAGATGACCAATGGCTTCTAGCCTGAGGAATGGTCAAGGGGGGTTCCTACTCTTCCTTGATCTTCTCGATCTTTGTTGTGGGGATGGCAAATACCATAGTAGTATCGGGCGTGTTCTGCAAGTAGCCTGGCACAGGACCTGTGATATCAAAGAGTGGCTTGACAATCTTGAACCATGTCCATCTTTGTGGCAATGGGGGGGTTCCATATACGCTTAAAATCAAAAGTCAGTTACGTGATCTTGTCCGTCCGTAACAGGCAACTCACATGTTCACCTCGTATAGAGTGATGCTGCCTTTCGGCGTGTAAAGTTCGAGAACTTCAAAAGGCACCTCGTTGTTGATAGACTCCGTTGTCTTTGAACCAAGACTCAAGCTCCGGTTCGTTAGCCTGTTATTCATCACGTCCTGCTTGAAGTTGAGTGAGTCGAGCTCGAGTTTCCAGTATCCGAAGCGACGACATGCCCGTTCAAGCCATGACATCAATCCTGATGAATTTGGAGGTCCGCTTGCAAGATGTGGATTATCTTTACAAGGAAGTTCCTCAATATGCATAATGAGGTTTGAATAAGGGTCATGCATTGGAAAGGGGGCATGGGGGTGGCAGTTTGCCGTTCCAGTAACGGCCTGAAGCCGTTGACTGGCGATAAGCCTAGGCAACCTGTAAGTATAAATTGCAAAGATCGGCGGTTACATAATTGATAACTTACAGCTGAGACGACCGGGCCTGGATGTGCTTTGTCTTCTTTATGTGGAAGTTGACACGCTCACGCTCAGAAGTTCCAGCTTCCTGGTTGACCAGCTCGTGGTTCACCATATCAGCTACCCTTCCATCCTGCTCTGGAACACCTATGAAGTGAAAAGAGGTGAGGTCGGGGTCTATGTTATGATGTGCGTCCGTTCTTTTCAGCATTCCATGGACGGTCATGGAATCTGTGGATTGTGGGTGAGGGCTCCGTCGTGGACCCGAATGAATCGTACCCCGGGAGGCGTGTCTATATGCTAGGTTGTTGACAAAGCCCATGGCGATGCCTTTGCGGAGCTTCTCACGCACAGAAAGAGTGCTGAGATGATCTTGTGAAAGGTCATGGTTCGTGTATTTGTGGCGACTATTCTGTTTTGGAGGCTGTTCCTTTCCAACTTGTTGTGAGGCTGTGCTTTGAGGGTTTGCGGGAGATGAATCTGCGGCAGGGCGAAACGAATAGCTCTCCAGGAGAGATTCGGTAGGAGGGCTCAGTGGCTTGATACCAGTTTCTTCGATCTTAGGGTCTTTATCCCCTGCCGGTATCTTGTGGGAGGCAGAGGCACCAGGATGGTGAAACACTGAAGGATCGGCCTCTCCCATAGTTCCTCCAGGTGACTCAGCAATATAGATGGCCCGGCTCTTCTTGGTTTTTTGTTGCTCGGGTTGTGGGCTTAGCAAATGCTTGCCCTTGGTTTCTGGTAACGTCATATCGGATGCGAAGCAAGTTGTTAAATATGCCTAAGACAATGAAGTTGCCGCGTGCGGTCCCCACAATAGATAATGGAAAGAAGGTATCACGAAAGTGCGCAAACTACTAACAATGAGATGATAACTTATTGAATAAGGCAACAATAAGGTTAGTAGGTAGGTGAAATGTGATGAGGGCCGCCTTAGGTTCCAAGATGAGGAAGGCAACTTCGAGAAGCACAGAACCTCTCCCTTCCCTTCAATAGCGCCCAGTTCTATGGATTGGATACTTACTTCCAGTACCTATAAAAGAGGTTACAGACGGAGAGAGGTACATTGAGAATGATGGATCAAGCTCGGCTAGGTACCTAGTAGGGAGTATCTTTGCTTTGTATAGGTAGATACCTAGCAGGTTATTCTGACCTCATCTCAGCGCCCAGGCAGGTTTAAGCTATTCAAAACACAATACACTTGATATGATGATATTGGTTGAGCAACACAATCAAAAACACCCTAAACCTTCTCGAATGTGCTAAAAAGGCACATATGAGGCCGATTCTCTCCAAAGCACAGGTGAATCTTAGTAATGTAACTAAGCGGTGTGCTTCCACTCAGCACAATGCAGGAGAGGAGATGCTTCTATCCGCAAAAAGTGGCTACACGAAATCCAGAATAACAAAAGAGACTCGCTATTTCCGACCTTTTCTCGGACTCCCAAATCAACATATCAAGCCATAATCATATACTGAGTTCCCTCAAAGGTCGATTGAAGAGCGGAGTCTTAATGTGTGTGTTGAAGGAAGATGAAAAAGGTCTGCAAGCCAGCTGCATAGCACTTATTAGCACTTGAAGCTTCAAGTCCACAAACTCTGAATACATTTAGTCCCGCTACCCAAGCGGCGATGTGACGAGCTGATTCCCTGTCTTTGATGAGCTTCCCGGTAAGGTACCGAGACATTTCAGTAAATATATAGCTGACCGAGGGTTCGCGCCCTGAATCTCTATTATCTTGCATGAATATAGAACCGGCCGCTTAAAGTCAAGTCATAGGTCTCCACCGAAGCAACTCGCCGAGCCGGCCATGATCGACTCGTCTTAGCACCCGCCACAATCGGAACGAAATTTACTTTTCTGGCTTGGCATAGGTGGTATGGTTATGCCTATGGAAGCCCAGATTTTGGCCATGCCGTTGATGTCAAGATCAAGTCAAGATGCATTACTAGCTTAGATTCGGCTCAGAATACAGTTCCTAAACCAAGAACTTCAAGCCGCCTTGAACAAACAATGAAACGATATAGATGTGATGTATTTTGTCATCATGTATAAAGAAGCAGAATCCATCCATAGCCCCGTTCCCTGGTCTCTGTGGTTCCTCGCATGCTCGCCGTCATAGAATTTAGTTCCCTCGATTGATGGAAAAACATTTAGCCAAGATCTTATCTGATGGAAATGGCCTGAAGTATCCAGAACCAGGGCTTCGGGATGAACGGACAACAAGCACTCCACAATGGCCCAGTTGACGTGGCTTGTTATGTAAAACTCATGCTATCTAGGTAGGTAGGTAGGTATCGGTTCATACCTTATTCTCGGGATACTTTATGCTCTAGAATTTTGGAAATGTTTTTCTCTCAACTGGATATATGAATACGACATGGCACCTCTTTGCCTACCACCAAGTCAATGCCTCTTCTTCATGCCGCAGAACAAATACTACGATCCTCAAATTTCAAAGTAAATGGGGCATTTGAAATCCAACCAACTTGTACAGTTGTTACTGAACTAGGCAATGGAATGCCTGTCGATCCCCATCTGATAACTTTTGAGAACAAGCTTAATGTTACCCTTACCCACTGACTATCCACTCGGCGCCGGCACTTATGCTAGATCCAGCAAACATATGTGGGGGTTTATCAATCTCATCTAATCTCTTACAAGGCCCTCTGCCTACGGTGCAAATAAAAAGGGCTTCGGTAAGCTCTGAAATATTCCTGACTAGACCTGCTTATCTTCGTGTTTTTTGCTTGTCAAAATGAAATTCACAATTGTCAGCTCGGTGTTGCTGGGCTTTGCTTCAGCTGCGAGTGGCACTACCACTCGGAAAACCACCTACGACTACATCGTAGCCGGAGCCGGAGCTTCAGGTCTGGTTGTTGCTGAAAGACTCGCCAATGCTGGCCACAAAATTCTTCTCGTCGAGCGAGGCGGCCCTTCATTCTACTCAACAGGCAATCGTGATGACTTGATGAAATGGAACAAGACCGTCACCGCATACGATGTCCCTGGTATGGCCTACTACACAGACATCTCACCAACCATTCAGTGGTGCACAGATATCGCTGCCTCGGCGGGCTGTTTGCTTGGTGGCTCTACCATGTTGAACGCCCTAATGTTTGTTAAGCCTCGAGCTGCTGACTTTGATGGTTGGCCTAAGGGATGGCGGTGGGAGGATGGTGTTTCCGATGCTGCCAAGAGTGTCTTTGAGCGTATGCCGGGTAGTATTCTTTCGTCTGCTGATGGAAAACGTTACGACGATGGGGCTTTTGAAGTCATGTCGAAATTTCTCGGCAGCAATGGCTGGAATGAGGTCAATGCTCTTGAGAATGTTGAGGCGAAGGACAAGGTCTTCACGCACCCTCCTTGGTTGGTAAGTTTTTATTCAATATTTTGTGAGCAAAGCTTACATAGACTAGATCAGCAATGGCCTTCGAGGTGGCCCCGTTCGAGATATTCTCCCTGATGCCCAGGTACTCGACAACTTCAGCCTTCAGCTTCACGCCAAGGTTATCCGTGCTGTTCGCAATGGTCCTATTGTCACTGGTGTTGAGGTTGAGCATGGAGACGGTTCTCGCGAGATCATCAAGCTGAGCAAGAGTGGTTCAGTGATCCTCTCTTCTGGAACACACTCCACGCCACGCATTCTCTTTAACTCAGGTATTGGGCCCAAGAAGCAAACTCGCATTGTCCGGTCTGGCTCTACCGAAGTCAAGCATCCTCCTGCTTCTGAGTGGATCGACCTTCCTGTTGGACAGCGCCTCAGAGACCACCCTATCGTCGTCGTGGATTTCCAGACCAAGGATAAGCTCCAAGCTCTTCCCCGCACAGCTTTTACTGAGCCTAAGGAAGAGAATGTTGATTTGTTCGCCAAGGGAAGCGGTCTTCTTTCTCAGTCAGCTCAGCGTCTTAACTTCTGGAAGAGCGTCAAGGGTAGTGATAGTATGACTCGCTACGTCCAGGGCACAGTCAACGCGCCTGAGAACAACACTATCTCAGCCAAGGTATATCTTACCCACGGCCTTACATCCCATGGCACTCTCGAAATTACCGCGGACGGCAACACAAACATTACCCAAAAGCCCTTCCTCAACACCGAAGGCGACCGTGAAGCTCTCAAAACTTTTGTTGATGAACTTCTCAGCTACGCTCGTAAGCCTGGCAGCGTTCTGACCGTGCCGAGCAATGTCACTGCGGACACGATTCTCTAGGTTTCATATAGTGGTAATCATCATCTTGGATCAGCCAACATGGGAGCCAAAAATGATGGCAAGAGCGTCGTTGGACCTGATACTCGAGTCTGGGGAACCAAGAATCTCTTCGTTGTTGATGGTAGCATGCATCCCGAGGTTCCAACTGGAAACACTCAGGCTTCCATCATGGTTGCTGCTGCGCACGCTGCCAACAAAATCCTGGCAGCATCTTCCAAGACCAAAGGATATTAGACATGTTCCCCTTGAAACCGAGGAGAGATGTGTTATATGACATCAAAAGTCTATTAGATGTATAGTATAGCTCTTTGGGCGCCGAAGAAATAAACAGATGTTGTTCTGACAGTTCTCTTTCAGCTTGTAATAACTGTTGGTCTCATCCAAGTACTGAAAAGGGCGGTGTGATCAAGTCTTCGGTCTTCCAATAATGAAAAAAGCAGTCATTGACACACGATTCGGCTAAATGGATGGCTCTGTAAAACTATCCCCTTGCGCCAGTTGGTCATGATTCGTAAATACCAGCTTAAAATGGACTATTTCAGAGCCATGCCGCCGAATACTCGGTCCAACTCTGCACCTTGATCGTCTGTCGCATTTTGGTTCGTTCCACTCTGAAAGTTTTGACTTTCGGGCACATTTCCTGCACCTTGTTGTTGGGCCGGCGTGCTCCTCTCCGGCTCCAAGATATGCATCTCGCTATCAAGCCAACCTGGGGCGACTCTCCTCTTCTCGGCGAGTTCTCGCGCTTTAATCCGCTCGTCAAACTCTCTCAGCTCACGTTCTGCATCCTCTTGCATCTTGGTCACGTAAGCCCCGAGTGCGCGACACGAAGAGATGATGTCTTCTGGGTGTGCCGCGTGACCAGAATTGGATACCACATATTTGGGCTTGGTTTGGCCTGCGGGGTTGTCTGAAGCTGCCTCAACGCCTAGTGATGAGGGAGGGATGTTGGAAGGCATGGTCTTGTAGTTATATGAGAGTGTTGTCGCTGTTGGAAGAGACACAAATGGCGAAACTGTTAGAGGGACTTGCTCCAGGAGAGGGTGTGATCCTGTTTGCCTTGTTAGCCAGGTATACCATGAATCGCGCATGAGAAGCATACGCTTATTGTCGTGCATGATAGCCGTATAAACGTAATCTCTCAGTACAATTTACTTCTCAAAAGCAGTGAAATATCTTATTTCAGAAGCTCTTCTTTTCAGTGAAACTACACAGGAGAATTGGTGAAAGATGAACGTGTAAGTGAATTCAATGTCGAGGTTAGACGACGCGCCCACATCTTGGTTGGCTGATCGGTCGGTGACTGACGCAACGATAAGGACTCTTATCGATAAGCCCCTTCACGATAAAGCTCTCCCACCTTCCATCGCCATGGGCATTTTCTTCAGCTGCCTAGTGAACCCCTCCACTCCAAACAAATCCGTCTTATAGTTACATCCTCAAAGATGTTACCCACGACAATCCGCACACCGCCCAAGGTTGACGACTACACGCCTCTGGCCGAGTACCAGTCTACAACACCTGAAAGCTTCACCGGTGGAAAACCTGTTCTTCACTATCATCTTGAGGGCGCAAAGGCATGGATTCCCAAGGCGCAATGTGGTAATCTAGCTCTATTCCCTGCGGACTCGAGCGAAAAGCCCAGTGCTCCTGAAGGCGACAACATCAACGGCGATGTCGAAGAGCTCGTAGAGCAGACGGTGGATGTGTTTGTGAACGCCGAGTAAGTATAACGTCTTTTCCAATACAACTCAAACTAACGTCGCAAAGGGCTTTGACTATCTTCAGCAACAAAGTCGAAGCTGGTGTTTCAATTCCTTACCCTTCGATATCCATCCACGCGATCAAGCAGCTCGGCCCCGAAACTGATGCCCAGCGCACTCAGGCTGTATGGATGCAGCTTGAGTTCTCAGACGGCGGTGCCGACGACGACGATTTTAACACAATAGATCTCACCATCATCCCAACCAAATCAGACTCAGAGACTAGCGCCGCTAAGCAGTTGTACAACGCCATGGCTAACTGCTCCGACCTTCACCCTGATCCCAACGACGGTGAAGAGGGCGAGGATGAGGACGACCGTATCGTCTTTGAGGGCAGTGAAGAGCATCAAGCGATTGAAGGTTTCACGGGTGTAATGCGGGGCGCTACTGATGGTGGACTACCGCCTCCCATGCCTGGTAGCGGTGGCTGGATCACAGCGGATAATGTGCACGAGTATTTCGACGAAGACGGTAACTGGATTGGACCAGGAGCCGAGGGTGAAGAGGAAGAACTGGGAGAGGGCGCAGGCAGAGTACGAGATCGCGATGAGGCTGAGGGAATTGACGCAACTGAAAACCAGACAGCCGATGATCCTGATAACAAGCGACCGCGAGTGGAGTGATAGTAGATATCTCACAAGAGGACATGGCAGGGCGTTCTGGTGTAAAAAGACAATACGAGTCAATGCATAATGAGTTTTAGCTTGATAACCGAATTCAAACCAAGAATTTATCACTGCTATAACTACGATCTTCTATTAAGATTACGTCCGAAGGGTATATATCCAACGAGCTCCTTGACTAAGCTACCTACAGGTCAAGCCAGCATATCCAGTCCATTCCGAAAACCCTCTTAATAATTCGATCCCCAAAAAGTAAGGATATGAACTACCTAGCCAGCTGATGTCGCATGGTATGATGAATCGTTGACAAAGCAAAGAAAATCAGAATATGAAAAACAAAAAACTGCCATCTTACATGCGTAGACATCGCCCTTTTGCCTCTAGTCCAGACGCATCAGGCGAACTCTTCAAAAACCCATCCTTGTCATATAGTCCAACTGACTCCACGCTTTTTCGCTTGCTATCACGTTTACTATCAGCAACGAGCTCACTCACAGTCCCAAGCCTAGACTTGCTTGACCCTCGGCTCAAATCACCATCACGTCCCATATTTGCACTTCTTCGCGTCTCCCGGAGCCCGCTGGATAACGAAGTGGGTTCCTGATTCTCTTTTCCATCATCAATATCATTCTCACGAATCTCAACCCCTAGATTAGACCGGTTGCTGCGACTTTGTGGTAGTGGACGAGTTGGCCTGGGCGGTACACCTGATCCCGATGTGTTTTTGTTGGGACTTCCGAGGTTGAGATAGTTTTGACGACCAGACATGCTCACCCTAGGTGTAACAGGGTTCACACTTCTTCGCGAAAAGCTACTTGTTAAGTTTAACATTGGCAACGTCGGTGAATCGGGTTCATTGATAGATGAGCCCAATGAGTTGCCGCTGTAAGAACTAACTAGACTGTTCATCCTCCTGAGTTCCATGATGGAGTTTCCAAGAGATCCGTTCCCAAGAGATCCGTTCCCAAGAGAACCCATGCTTGGTACGGCTGGTGGAGCAAGATTCGGCATATCCTTCTTTGAGCGAGACAGGGAGCGACGAAGAGGCGACCCTGTGGATATTGCGCTGGGATCATCCACGGGTAACTCATCACGATATATGGTGTTTGCCGTTGAAGACATTTGTCGTAGGTGTTGTGAGAACTCTCGTCTAGGCATTGGCGATACTGGTTTTGGCATGAAAATTTGGTCTACTTGAGCCATGTGCTTTGGCGGTTCAGGGAGTGCCCTTTTTGGTGCTGTGCCCATCAACAACGATAGCATATCCTGCTCATCAAAAGGAGACGATGTCATTGTCGATGGGCTTGGTGCTGTCGCCACGCTCTGTCTATTTTCCTGCAGTAGCGGCCGTGCGCGCTCAGGGGCTTCAAGTTTGGGACTCTCGCTCATTCTGTTTCCGAGGGACAGAGTGCTATCTCCCTCGGTGGTTGTCACAGAGGGAGTCAAGATGCTGGTATATGAATTGCTGACAGGGAAGGCTAGGGCAATCCCTTCTTGGTCGCGGGCGTGGAAGCTATCGTTGCGCTGGAACCGTTCTGGTGGTGGCTGCAAGTATGAAGAAATAGGGGGCCCTCCAACAGCTTGTGTACTCACAAACGAGGGTCGGAGTGGTCCTGTCGTGTTGAAGATGGTTTGTCCGCCAGGGATTGATATACTAAGATTTCTTCCCCTTCTATGGGACGCACGCGCACCAAATAATGACCCTCTGCTTTCTGAGTTAAGAAAACCAGGGGTCTTCCTCTCAATGAACGGATCGGGCTGGTCCTTATTCTTTTCTTCTGGGTCGTTGGCGCTGTAGAGGGTTGAAAGTGAACTTGATGCTTCACTATCTTGTGAGGCGCGTCTGTCTGGGCTGTCCTCTTTGACTTCCTTAACTTCTTTGGCAGTGTGTTTCTGGGGGTGCTGCTTTGGAGGACTTGTATTCTCCGGAACCTCCCACTGACATCCCCTCAACCGACTTGGACTTGACAGTCCTCCTGGCAGCACGAGCTCTTGTGTCGCCTCAGCTATCAAGCTATTCGCAGCGCTTCCAATTGAGCTGATAGAAACATGTCGACTCTGTGCATCTGTAGGTATCACGTGGATTGTAGCTCTTTTGCTTGGACTTGGCGGCACTCTCGAGATGCGTACTGTGCCAGTTGTATTGGTTGAATCCTCAGACGACATTGTCTTGTGGCTATGGGGCGTTTTTGTAGGAGAGTTCTTCCGTGGCGTGCTTCTCAGCGATGAGATTTTCTGTGGTGAGCGTTTTGTTGGTGAACCGCGAGAGTTCTTGCTTGGTGATCGACTGGTACCATCTCGAAGTCTCTGTTCTGTGTTTCGAAGGATATCTCGAAGATCTGTATCTGTCACCGAAGCTCGGACACGAGCTATTGATGGAACTCGCACAGGACTGATTTGTGTCTGTTCCTCCTGGAGGGGTAGCTCAGGGGCAGTTTTGCTCGGCTTGAGAGTCTCGACGCTCTGTCGCTCCTGAACTTTGATACCCTGATCAAGCTCTTGGTTTTTTTGTCCCTTCTCTATATCATCGTCCGTCATAAGTGTAGGTATCGTCGGCGTTCTTCCCAGCCATCCATCTCGGCCGAAGAGACTATCGCGACGACTCCGGCTTACCCTTGGACCATGAAACTTGTCCTCTTCAACCCAACTACTTGATCGTCCTCTTTTTCCGTTTCCACTGGAGAAAGTAAAGCTGTTGTATGTTGGAAGAGGTGGTAGTACTGGCGGCAGTGAGAGGGAGAGTCGACTAACAGATCTCGACATGGCGTATTTGCGCTTAACGAGACGCTTTGTAAAGATGGATCGTCTATGGTCTTCGACATCTTCCGATACTTGATATATAGTAGTCTCATCATCCTTTGCTTGAGACTTGACGCGCCAAGTGAGAAGAAACCCGATCGCTGCAAAGAGGAGAATTGCACCGCCGATGGAAAACGTGAGGATCCATCCTAGACCAAGTCCGCCAGCTCCACGCACAGCTCTGCGAGAGAGAGTTGGAAATTCCATTTCTCGATGTTTACACTGCTGTAGCTGAATCGTAAACGTCGACAGCTAGCAGCAGTGTTCGTGGGTCTCGAGAATAAAGAGTTCAGGATATGAGGCTTGAAAAGGACAACGTGAGATGTGGTGGACGCCAAATGAAGGAGAAACCCTCCAAAGGGAATACGCCCACTTTCATCTTAATTTTTGATTTTGTAGTCAACATCTGGGGCTGAGGTTATTTCGAGAGTCTCAGTTCAATATCCTGAGGAATGTGTTGCTAGGTGTAACCCATTCCAGCCCCAGCAAACCAAAAGATCGGCTTCACGACCCTCGACATGAGCTGTAATAACTTGGCTCGGAAAATACGAGAAACTTTCTATGAAATCGTCATCTAATCAGCTTATTGCAATAGAGTGTACGTGGTACATGATGGGTTACAGGTTGGTTTCGAAACTGGGAAACTGAGTGGATTATCACATATCTTTTCAGCCAAGAATATCAGAAATACGTAATCATTGGGGAGATTACTTCAGGGAATTGGGCTATATGACTTGTGGTCATTCATCATTCCTGTATTTGTATCAGGTAGTTTCTCTCGAAGTGTACATGTTCCCAAAGTCTTGGGCCATCATTGTCCTCCTATGAAGAAAAAAACCCTTGCAGCCAAATGCTCCTCTTCCAACCATGCATAACATACGAACACCTGGAACCAGCCAGACAATAGAAGCAAATATTGTTGTTGTTTTTTTGTCCTTTTCCTTTCCATCTTCCTTATAAATGGTTAGAAATATCGATGCCCATGTCCATGCAGATGAGCACCACGACGTCTCCGTCTTGGTGGTGCTGCTGCTGGTGCTGCTGAAGGTGTAACAACAGCCGTTGATGTGACAGTAACGAACACAACCTCCTCTTTGAGATCGGTCACATAAACCACCTCCTCGTCCCAGAGGATCTTGCTTACAAGGTTACCATTGGTAATAAATTGTGTGCTGAAGTAGCTCTTAGTGTCTGTCACTGGCTCGATCTCTGGTGCTGGGGTGGTCGTGGGAACAGCGGCAGCTTCGGCAGTCGCAGACTCTTTGAGTGCAGCAGCGCCGACATCTCCGGCGCTGACAGCGCCAATGGTCGGGATGGAGACATCAACTGTGGGAAGAGACGGTTTAGGAACAATGCCTGCGGGTGCGGAGGTCTCAGAGCTTGAGCCAGGAGCCGGAGCCACATAAGCTGACGACACCTTGAACACTTGACCTGGGAGAGGTGAGGCAGAATTCTTTGGCTTATCACCAGGCGTGTAGCTGAGCGTAGGTGCGGAAGCACCACCGGTCGGGTCAGGCTTCTCGGCGTCAGAGCCATCTCCGTAAGGGACTCCATCGCCGCCGGGTAGCTGTTTCATAGGGCCCTTCACATTCTCGTGGGCTAGAGCCTTGGGAAGTTTCATCTCACAAGAGGTGGCCTTTTCTTCGCTGACAACGTCGAAGAGAGGACAGTCCTCAATTCGTCCAGTTTCGCTGGTGCAGGTCTTGATAGCATCCTGGAGGAACTCCTCTTCCCAGCCCATAATGAAATCTGCATGATAGCCGTAGCCTATTTGGAGTCAGAAACGCACATCTTTGAGGCATCAACTTATACATACCGGTAGTGTCGCCGTTGGCAAAGACAAATCGACCGTTTCGATCGGAGAAAGCGGCCGTGTTCCAGATCACCTCATACATGAGACTGGGCAGTCGAACAGGATAATCCTTAGGGCAGGTGCCTGTCATGACAAGATCAGGGAATGCGACGTGATCCTTGTGGTTCTCGCTGTCTACAGCATCGCCACCCTTCCAGCATGATGGGAACATGATTTCCAGACGAATGCCATCCGCACAGTTTGCATCGAGGTAAGTCTTGTCAGGCATGTAGTGGCGGTAGAGAGTGCCCTCGGGCTGCTTTGCGTAGTTCAGACAGTTGAATCCGAGCGCGCGCTGAGCGAGATCACTTTGCGTAGTCTGACCCATAGCTTGCCACATAGACTTCTCTGGGTCTGGCTTGCTTGGATCACCAATGGTGTACTTTCTTCGGTCGTTTGAGCCAGACAGCATTCGGAAGTCAGGAGGGAAGGCTGTCACGTTATCTCCGAAAAGAAGATAGTAACTAGGGACTATTAGTTTCGATTTCAGGCTTTACATGATCATCGATATTGATACTCTGTATCTCATTTAGAGGGATGTACTTACGCGAGCATACCGCCCACTTGAGGAACAAGCTCAAACTTTCCAGTATCACCATCTTGGAAATACAAAGCAGGATGCCAGTAAGAAGATTTGTCTTGTGTCACTCGACACGACGTGCAATTAGCGTCGAGGAGTTGCTCAGTCGTGACGGTTTCGGCGAAGCCTGGACATTATTAGTCAAGTTCTTTCGTGGGCTTACATTCGCAGCTTTCTGTTGATAACAAATCCCATTGCCAGAATCCGTTCCCTTCCACGCTTACCTGAAGATCCATGGATTGAGTGGGCATGCTTTGAAATCGTACCAGGGTCGACAATGGGATCGATGCGGGCAAGTCCCACGCGGCCAGGGCACTCCATGCGCCAGAAGGCATGGGCGTTGCCTACAAGGCCCACCGAAAGAGTGATGAGTGATTTGAGCATCTTAGTGACAGCCGCCTATTTAGGCTTGAAGTGATGCCTGAGAAAGGCGATGGTTTGAGGGAATGGACGATGCAACAAGGCGATCTAAAAGAGAGTTGTTAGAATTGTGATGATGAAAGACAGTGGTTTGATCAAGAGAGGTGCGCATCCATCCTGAAGGAAGGTACGGGAAGTGGCCAAGGCCAAACAAAGGGAGGAGGTTCATTGTGGTTGAAGCAAGAAACGGAAGGAGGGCTTGGACGGAAGGCAGTTGGCAACGGATAGCTGCTGCCATAACGGCTCAACGCATAAAATTGGAATTCGGAGAGACCATTTTCAGAGTGAATAATGAGCCATATGATGGTCCTTGTGGCTTTCAGAAGATCAAGGCATATTTCTTGAGTGGCGATAGACGAGTCCCGACCATGAAGGGAGGTATATGTGTAAGTGAAAGTGTACTCACCGCCAACGTATTGTGGAGTTTCAGTCAAGTCGATGATGGAGTTTCCGTAACCTCGAACTCCTTTTCCGATCGATATTGATTCAAAAAAGAAACGAAATAAAAGATCAAAGAGGAAATATTGAAACCGAAAGTTGCAATGGCTGGGGATACCTTTATTGCTCTCGACAGTCGCACGCTCTTGCGTATAGTCTGGCCAGCCCCGCTGAGAATCTGAGACCCTGAATTCCAACGCGTGGTTCAGATCGCAACGTCGAGGTCGCTGCCACGCTTCCGGATTGAGTTACGGGGTCCTTTGACTGATAGGCAAAGAATGCTCTGTCCAATGATGACGCTTCCGGTTTACCGACGACAGCTCCCGCACAATCGGTCGACTGTCTCAGTGTAAAGTGGTTGACGCTTCGGGAAGTTCTGACAGAAATTCAATTAAACTGAACCAGAGGAGTCTCGGTTATGGAGAGCAACGACGTCGTCAATTTAGAAGAATAACCGTTTTCGAAGTAAACGTTTGGCAAGCCTCGTCGATAAACTTGCGGAAACCGTTAGAGTCTATATCAACTTACCGGTTTTTTGCAACGACTCGACGATCAGCGGCTTGCACGAGGTTCGGTGAGCCCGAAAAACGTTATTTCAGAGTGGTCGCTGTGGTACAGGTGTGGTTCCAAAAGATGGCGAGTCGTTTTCTCACAGATGATCTATGCTTAGAGGTCTTGAGTAATCGATCGAATTGATGGCCTTCACTATACAGAACCAGTACAGTGGGCTTTGAATGATAAATGAATGAAATTGAACGGGCAGAATCGCAAGGAACGTAGATAGTGGTCGAAACCAGAAAAGAGTGTAGATCTAACAAGTCAAAGAGACGAAAGAGAGAGAGAGAGAGAGAGAGAGAATAGGTGAATGAGTGTGAAGCAGAGCCAGCCCGAACTTCAAAAGAGCGAATGGATAAAACCCGAGAATAAAAGAAATCAAAAAGGAATGGAATAACAGGAGGGAAATGCACAAGATGGAGAATGGAGAGGACGATCGTCCGCGAAGTGGGAGTACACGCCTCTAGAACATGGCATTAACAGGCAGGCCAAAGAGCATGGGATGTTTGGGTCTAGCTTCTAGCCCGGGGCAGTTCATCTTGGCATTGACGGACCATTTCTCCTCTTGTGAGAGGGGAGAGTTTGGTTGTGTCGCAGTCAAAATTGCATCGGTTCCAAGGGTCAACCTATAACACACAGGGGTATTAGAGTAGTCTTGTGGTGATACCGTACTAAGAAGAATACTCTAGAGCCATTGGCTGATCTCAAGCATGCAAGCGCCGGAATGGGCAAATAGCATGTTGCAAATACCTCGAACATGGATGAACGGCACGCGATAAATGCAGGTACCAGGCACATGGCACTTCGTGGCGGAATGGATAGAGATCCCCAAATGTGTCCCTGGGGCCTGGGTAATGCCAGTTAGCACAAGAGCTCAGGGGACGTCTCGTCAAGAGAATTACCAAATCAGAACCCATGCGGAGTATCGGGTCACATTGCAAACGGCGCCAGAAGGTCTGGGCTTCTGTCATTTCATCATTTCTCCTGTCAATCGCAAAGGATACGCGGCTCTCATATTGGAATCTACAGATCTTCATGGTCCAGCCACATTGATTGGATTCCTGCGCCTCTCAAAGTCGCGCAAGCTCCACCACTTGCACAATTGCCCAATACTTGCATAACATAAAATGGTCACAACACCTTCCAACGGCATTCTGTCAGGCACTAAAGAGAAGGCTAGGAGATGATGAACCTTCACGGTTAGATCGGCCGCTAAATTATTCTCTTATGGTACCTGTAGCAATGACGCTGTTGACCTGATTCTGGTAAATTGTCTCAGACGTCGACAGGTTTGTTGAAGACTTAGTAGTTTGCTAGTGTTGAGTGAGGCAAGGGTCCAAGCCTCAGAGACAAAGGGAGAAACAGGGGAGTTCAAAGTGGTATCAAATGGAACCCCCTTGAGAGAAAGTTGATTGATGAACATGATCATCAGGGCCTGTATGTTCATCCTCATTTATTTGTTTCGTTGACATGTTTCTATGTTACCATGAGAGTTTCATCATTGTGAGATCCCACACATTTATCTGCTCTGCATTAATTTACTCCATATATCCGGGGGCCAGTGATATGTGAGGGGCCAAGATGCCTGAAACGGGTTTCACTTACGTCTTCTCCAATCAAAATCTGCCTGTCCCTCACTGTCCTAGTACCATCCAAGCCTCTCCTATCATAATCGAGAGTGGCGATGGTATTTTAGCGACGGGATGACCTCAGTGCCGACTTAGACAAGGAGGAGGCCCTGTAATTATTGCAAATAAAAACCGACATAATTAATGCCTTTTAACTTAGGAAACTTGGTTTTCTTGGCTCCATTTTTTCCCTCAATTCATGGGAGATTTCGATCACTGCGCTTTGTTCTCTCAATATTCATGCCAAAAAGCTCCAGGTCTCCACGCTCAGCGCAGATCTGTTCCAGTATGGTTTACCTCTCCAATATCCCTTGACACGGAGGGCCGGACACGACGCAATATTGATTCGACATTGCAATTACATATGTAAATACGGGCTGAATTCTTGGCTTCCCAAACTTCAGCTAGATCATGAGTTTCCTGTCAAGTTGAATGGTGAAATAGTGGCCGGGCTTCTTAGCTATCGGAAACCCCAAATCTTCTCCAGTGCTGGGCATTCTTTGTGACATGACAACAATCTGGAACTCTCTAGACCTTCCTACATATTATTCTATTAGCTGTTGATCTAATACATTCAATTATGTATGATCTAACATAAGAACCGGCTTGCTGATGTCCGACAAGGCGCATCCTTTGTGCATTTAAAAGACCACACATTGTTTCATAACGAAACACTACGGATCACATCCAGACAGAAGGATAACTAAATTCGATTTTAATTAATAGTATATCTATGACAATTGTCACTGCATACTCTATATATATATCGGTTTCAATAGAGCCAATGGCCTGTTTATAGAGGTCTATAATAGAGGAACTACTATTATACTATAGTAGTATTTAGGTAAGGAAGTAATAGCCTCTGTATCTTAAGCACTGTATATTAGATTATCTCACAAAGAGCTCTTTAAGGGAGAAAACGCATGAATAGCCCTACTAAAATCCCTCTTTTGAAAACACTCCTGAAGTTAGAAAGATAGAAATACAAGCGAAATTTATGGTAAAGATATAATTGGTAGCTTCTCTGCTATTAAATTCAGGCTAGATTTACTTCCCCTTCACTGTCTGAGATGGAAGACATAGTGTCCGAATCTGTGGTATTCACCGCAAAGGTTTGCCAACCAAGGGGTTGCACTTCTCTAGGGTGGCTAGGTTGTCAAAGTAACAAGACTTCCTCGATTCATGCCGAGCCTCTCCAAGCAATCTCAAAGATACAGAGCACAAATCTAAAAGCTTTATAAAATGAGCTTAGCCACCACAAGGCACATCCAAAAAGTGGGTATTAAATGGTTACAAGACACTATGTCTTTTATCATTAGACATGGCTGTTTAAGTCAACAGATCCACCTCAACGCCAAGTCTGTCGCATTCCTATGCTCGAGGGAACGCCAATATCGCATTATCTAATTACAGTCTGCTAACTTTGCAAATGATAAATACATTAGTCTGTTGGTAAGCTCAAAATCAAAACGTCTAGCAAAGTTGCTACTCTTAACCTGTATGGATGGAATGCAATCAAGTACTGCAAGCCACACAGCTAGACACAGCCACACAACCCCACACCCGCATGAGGCCCCTGGCTGGGTCGCATCTCGCGGTTGCGACAGCAGACAACTACTTCACTCCTCGTACTATGATTGACTATTTCCAATAACATACCAGATATTTCACGATGGACGACCTCTCAGGCCTCGATTGGTCCTCTAAACCAACAGGTGGCCAACCGAAGCCGCCCATTATGAACTCGGCATTCGCGCCAATGCGACCAACACCGTCCCCTTTGGGCTCTGGCCGTAACACGCCTCTGTCCACACAGGGCTCGGGCTCCTTAGCCCCAAAGCCAGCACCGACGAAGCCATCGCAGGACAGTTTCAGCAATTTGATGAATTTTGGACCGGCGAAGACGAAGCAGAATCTAAGTTTGGCTGAACGACAGGCCCAACTCGAGGCTGAGAAGCGCCAGAAGGATGAGGAGAAGAGGAAGCAACAGGAGGCGCAGTTTGGCAATGGACAGTTCTGGGATGCTCTTGGAAGTAGAGGAGCATCGGCGAGCCCAGTGGTGCAACCACCACCAGTTTCGAATACCCCGAAGACCGACGACGATGACCTCTTTGCCGCCTTTAACAAAGATACCAAGGTCGATAATTCGAGCTATTACCCCCCTCCCGAGTCACAACGATCGACCCCGGCGAGTGCAGCCCCAGCCGCGGCGCCAATTAACTTGAGCGATCCAAACGCGTGGAATACTAGTGGGACAGGCGCGAATGGAGGTGGGTTCAGAGTTGAAGATGACGATCCATTCGGTCTGAATGAGATGAAACCCACTGTTGCTCCCGTGGCGCCCAACCAATCGGCTGATGACGACGACTTCTTGGGAGATCTTGCTCGTCCTGTTGATGAGGTGAGGCGTAAACAGGAAGCGAATCGACCCCAACCTGAACCTGGAAAGCCCATCGAAGACGAGGATTCGAGCTCATCCGAAGAGTCAGCTCCACCAGCACGTGAGCAGTATACTGAGCGACAGCCCCGAGTCAACAAGGATCCATTTGATCGAGCTGTTGCGCAGCTTGTGGACTATGGGTTCTCTGCTGATGATGCCCGACGTGCTTTGGTCGAGAGCGGCGATGGTTACAATGCCCAAGCCGCCGTGAACTGGCTTCTAGACGAGGCCCATCGGAAATCCAAGGAACAAGCACAGGGAAACCCCTCACCTGCTAGCTCTAGTAGACCTGGAAGCCGACCTCCAAGGGGCGATAGTAGATCCCCTGCAGCGGGAGACCAAGACTTGGCAAAGACAGCTGCTGCGATGGGCAACAGTTTATTTAAGACTGCGAACTCGCTTTGGAAGACTGGACAGAAGAAGATGCAACAAGCTGTTGCTGATTTCCAACAAGATGGTGACCCAAGCCAGCCTAAGTGGATGCGGGAGGCGCAGCAACAGTCCAGAGCGCAGGGCACAGGAAAGGCTAGGGCAGATGCCACAGATGAAGCCATGATGCTTGAAGCTGGTGGCCGCCCTCAGCCTCGTCGTACTAACAGTCGACCTACTGAACAGAGGGTCACACCTCAGCCATCAAGGGGACAGTCACCCGCTCACTCTGTTGGAAGCCGCACTAGCCCCGCTCCTCGATGGCAACAACAGGCACAGCCCCCAACGTCGGCCTTTGATTCTAAATCGCGTCTTAACCGATTGGCGGCGGATGATGACATCTCAACTTACAGAAGCCCCAATAGACGAAACAAGGCGCCTTCGCAAGCCCCTTCGCCAGCACCGACACCAAAGCCTGCTGAACCAGAACCCGACCTGCTCTTCAATTCCCAAGAAATCAAGCCATCTCAAACTCTGCCTTCAAGATCGGCTCAACCTTCCCCTGGACCAACTCCACAGGCCAAACGTCCTTCACCTCCTGCCCCAAGGCCCTCGCCGCGACCAGCTCGCGAGATTCCTTCTGTTAGCCCAGTTGCTCTTCAGACTTCAACACAGCATCGACTCCAAGGTACAGCTCACTTTAAGAGAGGTGACTACGCCGCTGCCCACTCATCGTATTCGTCTTCACTGTTAGCTGTCCCCCCAACACATCCCCTTGCCATCCTTCTCCTCTGTAACCGTGCGTTGACTGCTCTGAAGACTGGCGAGCCAAAACAAGCTGTTGAGGATGCTGATAGTGCACTCAAGCTTATCGGACCGGGCAATGGTCAAGGAGAAGTGGTCGCTGTTAAGAATGAGAGCGGGGCCGATGAGAACCGAGACTTGAAAGACCTATATGGTAAGGCCTTGAGCAGGAAAGCTGAGGCTCTTGAACAGATGGAGAAATGGGCTGATGCTAGCGCGGTCTGGCAGCTGTGTGTGGAGAGTGGTGTTGGTGGGTCAAATGCCATCAAGGGTCGACAGAGATGCCAAAACACCCTGGCACCCAAGCCCAAGCCAGCACCTAAACCTGCAGCTGCCAAACCTCGACCGCGACCTTCGGCAACAGCTAGTCTTGGGCCCCAGAAGAGCTCAGAGGCTGTCACCCGTCTTCGTGAGGCGAATGAGGCTGCAGCTAAGGAGGATGATGAGAAGTTTGTGCTCTCTGAGAAGGTTGATGCCAAGGTATCTGCCTGGCGTGACGGAAAGCGAGACAATCTTCGTGCTCTTCTGGCCAGTCTAGATAACGTTCTCTGGGAGAACAGTGGCTGGAAGAAGGTGGGCCTGCACGAGCTGGTCATGAATAACAAGGTTAAAATCTCGTATATGAAGGCGATCGCAAAGACACATCCTGATAAGGTAAGTATCACAATGTTTTGTTAAGATCTATTCTAACGTAATGCAGCTCCCTCAAGACGCAAGTACTGAGGTGAGGTTGATTGCAGGATTGGTGTTCAGCACTTTAAACGAGAGCTGGGATAAGTTCAAGGCGGACAATGGGCTATGATCAACGATGTATGAGCATGATGGACCGGAGTTTGTAGAGCGTTCACTTAGAAGCGTGTCTTGAGAAGAGAAGGACGAAGGATGAGTATATGAAAGTTGATTTAGGCGGTCATACCGCTGCCGAACACCATGCTATGCCATGCCTTGCCGTGCCAAAATGATGTGCGCCGATACTCCTTGCCACTTTGACTGTATATTTGTATGCTATAGACCTAGCATTCTTCGGACGCCCTCACGGACCTTATTCTCGTACTCGGTGCGACGCTCACGCCACATCTTAGCGGCCTCGACGTTTGCGGGAGATTCATCGTTGGGTTCAGCGAGCATGCTCATGACAGAAATGAGGATCTTCTCAACAGATTGGATAGGCGACCATCGCTCCGACGCGTGCTCGTAATGGTTGGGATCGTCGCCAGGAGGGTGGAGGATCGAAATGCAGACCAAACCACTAGGGTATACTGCAAGGAGTTAGTAGAGGCGCATGGAATAGTCGTAGAGGAAAATACCATTTGGGTGCCACACATCGGCGAGAAACCTCATAGATGGCGGGGCAAGCGGATAGTCCTTGGGGAACTTGAGCTCAGCAGGAAAGACACCGCCTTCGAAAGGAGTGCCCTCGGGGCCTTGAATAAGGCATTCCCAGTGAAGGAGATCGTCTTCGGAGACGGGGCCAGCGGTGATACCCTCGGGTGGGTTGTTAGTGAGAGCGCGATACTCTTGGAGTAGACGGCGGTGGGCGGTAGATGTCATGATGGGGGTGAAGTCTCGGGCAGAAATCAGGTATTTAATGCCGCGGGGGAAGAACGATGAATATTCTGTAAGGCTAATATCGCGATAGCAACTAGAAACATGCAATGGTGTTGTTTGAATAGACTCAGAGTAGCAGAAGGAAGGTGCGTTTCGGACAAGGTAGAGGGAAGGTGACGGCTAGTGGGGAACCTGGGAAACGGGCCTCCCCATATTTTTATTCCGTCCTCATCGGTGTTTTCCCGTTTTGGGTATCTAGACATCAAAGAATCATGGATCTTACAGGTGAAGCAATAATAGATTAAAGATGAGTAGTGTAGTGAAAAGAATGTAAGTAATTGGGCACTAGAAAAAAGAAGAGCACGTCAGCACGATTTTGGCTCAGATGTGCTGACCGTCAACGCTAGACACTGACCTGACAATTGGGGATATTTTGCGAAAGATAACAAGACAAAAACATATCTGGCTATTTGATAGACACTACACAAGCACCCCTGACACTATTTAACCCCTAGAAACACTTTGTATCTGTATCGCGAGGTTTTGCAGGTGTATGCCTCAAGACAACTGCAAAAATACCATAAAAAGATAAGGAACTCATCTTGAGCTCATTTTGTTTTCTGGTTCTCCGGTGCGGGGAGTCGAACCCCGCTCGCCGCGGCGCTTTAACAATGAAAACGCGGAATGATAACCGATACACCACACCGGATGTGTTTGTTGAAGACAAGGTTGTTGTTATAGACTATCAAGGACTTCGCGGTTTGCAGGACCGGGGACGGTCTATGACTAATGACAGCCCACTTAGTGCGGTTGGTTGGGAGGAATTGCTTTGGTTGGCTAAATGGTTGAGAGATCTTGGCATCTTGTTTCCGTGTAAGTCGATTCTCAATACGTATAACAAGCCAACAGTCGGACTGTGACCTGGCAATATCAATTATTTTTTTAGTATCTACGGCCTATATCCCTTGTCATATGTATTAGTTCCTTCTTCTTGACGGTGGCGTTGTTGAAGCGTGAGGTTACAATAACATATTTTCATTATCGGGCAACGCAACTCAGAGGGAAAAGGAAACAGTTTGGAGCATAACTTTAGGTTCCATTTATCATCAGCTTTTCTAAAACCTAATGATATTACCTAATTTGATTCGGCCCCCTATGATGATGTGACCTAAGGGGCCGGTTTCCCACAAGGACACTCTTCATACAGAGGCCTTGTCAGTGTTAACATGTTGCTCTAATCCGTGAGGTCAGGCAGTTTCAGACAGGATAACCATATGAAGAGGGTGGAGTCTCTCTCTGATTCTTACTAAGGATCGGGTATACTACTGTTTACCTCGTGGAAATTCACCTGCTCTAATAAAAATCGCACATCTCTCTTATTCTTCCCTAATCTTCTCTACTGCGCCCGGTACACTACTTTTTGAAGTGAAGTGAACATACGTCTGTTCTGCTCGCAGACGTTCAAGATAAGTTACAGTCAATTAAGTGAACGTTTCATCCATTCACTCTGAGATCAAACCATATAAACCTTGGACATCTCCTTGTCACCGACATGCTGAACTGACTTCAACAAACACCTCCACCTTTCCGATACTAGATCCAAGTCCTAAGTACTATCCTAGAAGCCATGCCTACCTTCAGCTGCGCCACCTTCGACCAACTCAAGCAACTCCAGGCCCAAGAACAAAGGGACTTTCTGCTGCAGAAGCTCCAAAACCTTTAGGACTTGCCAAAAAAGGCCAATCACCAGCCAAAGATATCCTCGAGATGGAGATCATCTCGTCCAAGACTGAAGATCGATCTGATCGAAAAATCAGTGATGAAACGGTCAGTAAGATGGGTAAGTTGGCTGGGGTAAGTAGTATTGCTCGTGAAGTTGTCGATCAAGTTGTCGATCAAGTTGTCGATAGCAAGCGGGAGGAGGAGCTGTGTCGACTGTTTGAGCAAGCTATGATCTTCCTTCCAAGTTGCGCTATGGACATAGATGAGGTTGAAGATAACAAACCCATTGTGAGTGAATAAGCGTCGATGATTGTACAGAACAGCGACAATGACAAGCAGGCCGGTCCATGATTGTTGATTATCAGGTAAGTTCTATCAACGGTATTTCCCCCCTATTAATCCAATTCTTATACAATCTCAAACTCCGACATTAGATAATAAACACCGCTAAATGGTCGCTGAGAAATGTGAAGTGATATTTACAATGAATATATCAGTAATCCCAATCATCATCGTCTCCCCAATCTCCCCCAGAATAATCTACTACTGGTTTCTTTGCCCATTTATCCTCTACCACAGGTGCAACTGGTTTGGTAGGTGCTGGCTGTGGCGCATTCGACATGGTCTTGGTATCATTGCTGTTGCGTTGGCTTGGAGCACTGTCATTGGTGTAAGCCGGAGAGTTGTCAGGTTTGAAAGGTGCTGGTTGTTCTTTGTTCTCAGATTGATTCTGGTCACCAGGCTGAACAAACTTTTGACTGCTGGGGTTGGAGAACAAAGGTGCGGTATTAGTGATGGGTTTGGAAGCACTGGACTGAGAAACTGGCTCAGGCCATGCAGCGGGCTGATTGTGTTGGAGGTTTGAGGGAGGTGGCGGTTCTGTCCCAACACGAGCGGTCTCTGTGGAAATTCTCGGAGTCTCATCCGAACTTGATTGAGAATCATTGCCCAGATGAACTTGAGATTTGTTGTACAAGTCTGTTGATCTCCTGTGAACCTGAACGATGGAAGGTTTCAATACAGGCTGGGGCTGGGCCTGAGCCACCTCGATTGTTGTGATTGACCCAGCGTCAGAGAAGCTATCTCTTCTATAGGATGACATGCGACTTATCGGAGGAGCAGCAGCATCTGAAAGCCCTGGACTCACTGCAGGTAGCGGCGGAGATATACCTCGTACGGTGTTTGGCTGAGGCTGTAAGGTGTTTGATACAAAAGTCTGAGAAGGTTCGGGGGCCTTGGACTGAGGCATAGGTAGTTGTTCCAATGGCTTGGGCCGGGCCGGAGATGGCTGCCTTTGAGATGGTGGTTGTTGACTAGGAGCGTTGCTAGGTTCTATCCTTTCAACAGAAGACTTGGAAGGCCCCGGTATGTGAGAAGTCAAAGTCGCAGGTTTTGTAACCAGAGGTTCTGTAGTAGATGGTCCTCCTGTTGAAAGTTCTTGAGGTCTGGACTGTTGATCTATCGGCGCTGTACTGGGTTGAGGAGCTTGGCTAGGCTTGGGAGCCGCATGGCTTAACTGTGGTTCCATGTGCACCTGTTGAGGAGGCGACTGTCGTTTCTGAAGCGGTAATTGCGTCGTTTGAGGAGGCACCTGACCTTGCTGTGGCGGAACCCGCCCCTGCTGAGTTGGTTGTGTCGCCTGGGGAGGAGCCTGTCCTGCTTGAGGAAGCATTTGCCCCTGCCGAGGCTGTATTCGATCTTGCTGAGGTGGCTGGGAAGGGGCTTGAACTGTTTGGGAAGGCATCTGATTAGCCTGGTGAGGCAGCTGGCTGGTCTGTGGCAGTTGACTGGTTTGAGGAGCAAATTGGCCAGCCTGAAGGAGTGGTTGACCAGGCTGGAAACCCATTGGACTAGGTTGAGAAGGCGCCTGGATAGGTTGGGATAGTGGTTGAACAGGTTGAAGTGGCATCTGTCCAGGCTGAGGCTGGGGAGGCGCCATGTTACCTTGAGGTCTCGGTTGCCCAGCAGAGACAGGTTGCCCAGGCTGCCAAACAGCTGGCTGCGCGTACTCTCCACTGCCCCAGCTCGGTCTTCCAACAACAGGTGATATAGGCGAAGAAATGATCGGTGTAGTTGGGCTCTGGGAAACAGATTTTGAGCCACCCTTCAACCACTTGAGCCACTTCTTTTCCCCCTTGCCTTCCTTTGCTCCAGCACTCTGCGATGCCTGAGGCTGCATCTGCATAGAAACTGGCCGAGAACCTTGAGGTGTCATAGGTTGCATTCCAGACTGCCATTGTTGATTCGGAGGGATCTGGACTTGTGGTTGTACTCGCCCGTTGGATGCTTGACCGGAGACCATTTGTTGCTGTCCCTGTGGAGGCACCTGGCCCGGTACTGGGTCTGATATCGGACCTTGTGGCATTTGGCCCGGAGGGAAAGGTCCTTGCGGAAACTGGGGTTGAGGAGGCATCTGTCCTGCTGGGCTGATTGGATAAGAGGATCGCTTTTGTAGTCTTGTCGGCACAGGCTTGGGGGCTTGCTGCAGGGGTGCAGGCTTTGGGGCTTGTAGCGGTGGTGCAGGTTTTTGCAGAACATTCGGACCTGGTGTTGATATCTGTCCGGGATGAGGCGCTCTACCTTGAGCCTGGGGTGGGATCATCTGGCCTTGAATAGGCTGTCCTTGCGGTGCAGGTCCTTGCTGTGAAGGCACCCCTTGAGGCGCCTTCGGGTCTCGAGCAGGCATTTGTTGGATCTGAAGCTGGGGCGCGTGTCCTTGAGAAGGCTTCCTCTGAAGCTGCTTTGGATTCTGAACCGGCATGGGAACACCTTGAGCAGCTTGGCCTTGTGACATAGACTGTCCCGCATAACCCGGAGGCATTTGACCCTGCGGTTGCTGAAATTGAGTAGGTGAAGCGTTCTTTGGACTTTCAGCTTGCCAGCTTGCCCTTCGACTTCCTATTGGGCTCGGCTGAACAGATGAACCCACTGATCCCTTCCTCACGTCGGCCGAATTACTTATGGTTGAGGAACGGCTAACAGTTGCACTTGGAGCCTCTTCGTATTCTTCAATTCGTCCAAGACCCTGCTGTCCCTGTGGTGGTGGTGGCGGCGTAGGTGCAGAAGGAGGTTGACTCTGTGGTGCAGTGTTTCCTTGAGGTGTCTGCCGAAGGGACTGCGAACGCGATACTCCCTGTGTTGCTGTATTATAACCAGGTCCAGCTTGTTGCGCCGAAGGCGATCCACGTTGGGCAGCAACAGGGTCTGCCCCAACAGAGCTACGCCTTGCATCCGTGCTTCGGCTCAAAGATTTCTTGCGTAGCACATCTCGGGCCGCAATGTTATGGCCCTGGTTTTCAATATCTTGCAAGGTGAAATATGACCCTTGTTGATACTGATTGGCTGGAGCAGATGGGGGTGTAGGCGAAAAGCTCGGTATTGAAGATGAAGTTTGAGAAACAGGGGAAGGCGTATAGTTTGGATTTATGCTTGAATTGGTAGATGCACGACGACTGTGCTCCATGGGCGAAGGCGTTTGAGCAGGAAAGGACATACTGCCGTGTCTTGAATCTGGTGAGATAACTGCAGAGCTGTATGATGAGTGTCTTCGGTTGCTGGGAATTGGAGATGGATCGTCACGGCCTTGACCTGGGAGTTGCCTTTGTACGAAAGGTTCCTCAGGATATGGCGGTTTCTCTCTGCGATATACAGATCCGTCATCAGGATAAGGTGGGTTGTCCACTGGATATGGAGGAAACTGAGTTGTCGGTCCTGCTGTCGCCGACCGAGGTAGTCCTTTCGGTGGGATAATATCAATTGGACTTCGATAGGGCAGGTTTGCGCCTTGTTGTGGCCCAGCATTGTAACGACCTTGGATCTGTTCTTGGGATTTCCCTCCCATCATATTAGGCATCACACTAGCTGGCCGTTTCGGCATATGCTGCTGACTCGCACTGGGTGGTAGTCCTTGATATCCAGCTTGAATCGTGGACTGTGGCCTGTGCGACGGCAACAGATCCGGCACAGTGTTAACTCTCTGAACACCCATTCGCGGATCCTCAAGGCGTTGCTGTTGAACAGACGGCGCTGGAGTCATAGAAGCAGGGTGTTTTCCTGGTGTTGGCGGAACATAGCCATGTCCCTGTGGTGGCCTTGCAGGACCAGGCGCAGGTTGCTGCCCAGGAACTTTTCCGCGCGCTGGCTTCAATACAGAAGGCATATGCGCCAACTCAGGCTGCTGCCCCGGTGCCAAAGACCCGTTATCCACGACGCCTAGTTGCGGAGGCTGCTCAGCAACATGTTTTATAGGCATTTGAGGCTGAGAGGGCTCATCCAAAGGACGTTTGGGTGGTACTTGAGGCGGCGAAAGTACATTCGGCGTACCAGCGTGACCTCTATCAGGTGGTTGAATTGGACTAGAATTCGCCAATGGCTCACCAGGCTGAAAGGTCGCTCGTCGGAGAGGTGCTGGGTTGGGAGGTATATCTCCAGGCTTATATGATTGAAAACCAGGCGGTGTTTCCTCAATAGGCTTTTTAGAAATTCGCAACGGTTGCATTGGCGCACCATAATTCCTCAGAGACCCCGGTGCAAGCTGCGGCTCCTCCATTTTCTTTGCTTTCGGACTGGTTCGCTCTGGTAATTCTGCCATCATTGGGATTGCAGTCTCAATGGGTGCCAAGATCATATTATCTGCCATTTCGATCGGCGGAGGGTTTCTTTCGATGTGTGCCTGAGCTGTATCACCCGTCGGCATCTCGGCGATGATACCCACCGGATCGTGTGTCGGAGGCGGCTCGACAACGGGCATTTCGTGAATCTCTTCAACGACTGTCGGCGGCACCAAGACCGGTTCTCCTTGAACTGGGCCCGCGAGTGTTGTTCCTTGAGCAGGTGTCGTCCTTTCACTATGCAGAGGACTCACACCTTTGGAAGAGCTCTCGCCAACCCTTCCTCGAATGCTCCCAGCAACAACCCGTCGTGCAGCCTCCTCT
This sequence comes from Fusarium austroafricanum, assembly GCA_012932025.1. Lineage (NCBI taxonomy): Eukaryota > Fungi > Ascomycota > Sordariomycetes > Hypocreales > Nectriaceae > Fusarium > Fusarium austroafricanum. The sequence goes on along the minus strand of JAADJG010000016.1, from coordinate 43,721 downwards.
TCCTCATCCGCCAGCGGACTAACATCATTATACGTGCCAGGTCCCAGATACATAAAGTTCTCTGGCTGAAACACTCCGTTGTCCTCATCTTCAAAGGCGCCATCCCATGTCGTGCTAACCGGCCGTGCTGTAGCCGACATGCCATAACCTCCATCGTCCTTTTTCGGGCTCAGCCTCGCCGATGTGGTCGTACTCGCATGTCTTCGGACCTGCTGCTGCGATTCGAGACGTTCTTCAGGCGCAAGGTCCGGTATGGGCGAAAAGGAATCGACAAAGTCGGGAAACTCATCACCCTCCTTCGGGAAATGGTACTGAATGTGTCCCGTGGGCTTGTACTTGTAGAACCAACGTCTGCCGTCGTAGTCGGCTTCCCAGCCTTCTGGAAGGCCCGACATGGTTCTATCGCTTCGTTTGCGCTAGGGAGAGGAGGATATTATTGCGCTGCGGTGATTAGCATGATTGTATGAGGGTAGTTCCGTCCTCGGAGGTGCAGGGAAACGAGGCTTTGGCGATGTGGCCGGGCGGTTAAGGGCGAGCTTCAGCTGAACTACGCAACGGCCAACCATTGGATGCTCAGGACCTCAGGCAGCGATGGCTTCGGATGGACAAATCACAAAGGAGGCACAACAGTGTGATTTGGCGTGTAAGATGTGGCACTATCAGTTTATTGAAGGAGATTAAAACAGTGCTGCTAATATATAAACGCTCAGGTACAGATTCCTTGTATCATCAAACAGGGCCCAAGGGTTTCAATTGCCCAGCCTGATGATCCTACGCGGGAGTTGAGCTCGCTCTCCACCTGGGGATCGCTCTTCTACTATTGGATACAGTGCTTGTAAGGCGGACTTAGAGGACCCTTTAATTACGCTAGCAGCTCTAATTACCGCCATGGTTTTGGTTCCCTTGGGCAAGGGTGTCAGCCTTGATTGAGGGGTCAAGTTCTCCTGAGAATTGATGCAGAGCCATTGGAATCCTTCAAAGAAACAGCAGCAACCCATCATTCCGTGCTCGAGAATTGAGTCGCTAGAATCAGACTTTGGTCCAACTGTTCTCTCTACCTTAACCATTACATCACTCCAGGATTATCCCTGTACTCGCTTCCACGGGTCCATCATGACATTCAACCCGATGACACACTATCTTCAATGATGCGGTGAGTTACATCGTCAAATGTTTGTCACTTTAAGTTTAAAAACAGACCAGTGAGGTCAGTCTCATCGAATATTCTCGCTGTCTATACTTTAACTACAGATCCGATCTGTTCAACTGCCATAGCACACTCAATGTGCTACAAAGAAGCAAATACATGAAATTAATGCACTCTCAGATATGCCAATCTGAATCTCTATAATGCTAGTTTTTCATAATCTCGTAACATCTCCTCAGACAATATCGCCGGGACGTCGGCTCTTGGAACCTGTCCTGACCCGGTTGAAAACACGGGATCGACTCTCTGTCGAAGTTCGGCGATCCATGCCTGAGGAGCTGGCCAGCGACCGTCGCTCTCTCTCCTCTTCAATCTGAGAACCTCGTTCTTTTTCTCGGATGGATGCGAGGCGCTGGGCGTGAATGTTGTCTCGTCTGTTCTCGAAAACATCCTGGAAGTCGTTCACGTTGTTGTCGATGGAGCCCATCCGCTCCATGTTTCGGCGGCTGTAGGTTGAGGAAACGTGGCTCAGAGGAGGACCTTCAGAGTGAAGAGGCCTATCTTGAACGGGCTTGTCGTGAAGCTCAACACCGCGGTCGGGCTCCTTACCATATGCAGGAGGCTGCAAGCCAGACCAATACATAGGATGCTCACGGCTACCACCAGGCTCCACACGGAATGGCGACTGGATACCAATATCAACCATCTGAGTCATCAACTCTGTAACAAACTTGTTATGACGGTTGAGGCGAAGCAGTTCGTTCTGGAAGTTGGTCTTGTGGAAGAAGATCATGTTCATGGTACATGATCGCACATCTTCAACCTTGGTCATCTCAGTAATAATGCGAGGTGCGTAGTCACGCTTGTTCGCCAGACAAAAGTCAGTCATTCGAGCCTTGAGCTCATCAATCATATGCTGAGGTGTACCAAAACGCATCACAAGAGGAAGAACATCTGCCAGACCGTTTGATCGTCGTTGATTGAGAATGAAGAGGTTGTTGAGAAGTGAGTTAGGAGCCTGCACGATGTGGCCCTGCATCTTCTTGAACTCAGTGTAGAGCAGAGAAATCTCAGTCACGTAGTAGTCGTCACCCATCATGGTGTCACCGGTAGATCCGTATACAGTCACACGGTCACCAACATCAAAGGGATGCTTGACAAAGACGAAGATGATGGACTGAAGGAACTCCTGTGCCGTGGCTTGAAGAACCCACGCGAGGCCGAGAACCACAGTACCAGCGGAGCCGAGGGCGGCGGCAGCTGAACCGGAGAGGATCGAGATGAAGACAATGATGGTGATGATAATGATGATAAATACGAAGACCTTGTCGAGCTTCTTAATCACCGAGTCAAGGTCCTTGAGTGAGGCGGCAATGGCCTTCTTTTCGAGGTGGATTTCATTGCACACAGCTTCGAATTCATCAAGTGAGATGTCACCGTTCATGTCTTTGTCGAACATCATAAAAGCAGCCTCGGCCTCCTCTTCGGTCTCGAAAATTTTTTCCATATCCTCGAGAAAGACCAAGTCTTGGCCCTCCTTGACAGCGCAGCGATAAATAAGGCGAGCCAGTGTGTGAGCCGTAGCCATGGTCTTGAGCAGTTCATTGACCACTCTACGAGGGTGATTGCTGTCCACCTTACGACCAATCAAGTCATTTCCAACTCGGCCAGCAACATAGCCAACCTTGTTCCAAGCCTGTCGAGCATTGTCCTGGAGTGTCTGCATCGGAGTTTGCGCACCGCTGGCAGAGTTGCTCCCGCGCTGGAAGAAGTAATCGGTCTTTTCATTATGAGCTTTCGCGTGCTCGTAGAGGTGAACAAGTTGACCAATATCTGCCTTGTTATTGTCGATTCGGGTTGCGTAGGTTCGCTGATGGAAGGTAAAAGCAATCCATTGAATAAGGATTTTTTCGACAAAGTTGAGAGCTGATAGAGTGAACAGAGCAATAATAACCTTGTTCATAATATTGACCCAGTTTGGCTTTCGATCGCGAAAGTTATGATTCAACATTGTCGGTTCGAATGAGATGAGGATGGCGAGAAACCAGAGGAAGACAGCTGTATGCAGATCAAGCTGGTATCCGATATCCTTCCACTTCTTCGCATTGGTAGACCCAAAAAGTTTTGCGACAAGCTTGAAAGTCGGGGGCAAGAGACTGGTGATCATGCGTGAAACCCAGAGAACTCCCCACACAATCTCAAGCCAGATACCAAACCACATGAGATCCACGCCATTGACATCTCGCCTCTTGCCGTCTGCTTTTAGTGCGAGCGCGCCGAGTAAGACGGGAATGAGAAGAAGCGCAGCACCAGGAATCAAATATACCACGTATCGGACGAATCGGGGGAACTTTCGAAGGAACATCCAGAATTTCAACAAAGAGGCATCGGGGTTCATCTTCTTGTCATTGTGATATGTCTCAGCGGGAATAGGCGCATTGAAGGCATCCTCAGGCTCAACATTATGAGCACGCTTCCTCATATGGCTCGCATCATCATTAGACACAGCACGCTCAATTCGCAGAAGCTCGATGTTATCGTCAAGTCGGCTCGCATCGGCGCGCTGGCCAATAGGTGAGCGGATCGAAGTCGACTCGTTTGTCTCATGAGGAGCTTGAAGGGTAGGAAATGTGTCGAGTGATGGAGCAGATTGTTTTTGCTCGGGCGCTGGGTTGGGTGAGCCTGTTCGTGCTGGCGCGCTAAATTGTGATGGATTGCGGGATGGGGGTGGTTGCTTGAGATTGAAGTCTTTCAACTCCTTCTCCTCGAAGCCGTTTGGCGGAGGATCGGAACTCATGATGGCTCCTGTTGACCTCGACAACAACAGATCTTGTCAGGGGAATCAGACCGGGAAGAGAGGAGGAAAACTAATGATGACTGGCAAAGAACATTTAAAGAGCTTTGCTCAGCAGGGGTAGAGGGTGAGCGACGAAATGCTCATAAGAACCAGGTATGAGGAAGTGGGATAAAACGAAAGACAAAGACAGATAAGAAATAATTAAAGCCAGGAAATGGACTGATCAACCGAAGATCCCATATGATGTCGATCGAACAAATGGATTATGGTTTAGTGAGGCGATCAATAGGCGTTTGTATATGCGCAAGGCGATATTTCCTTGGTGTTGAGGAGTTATGATGCCGTCACCCGAACGATTTCCCCGGCGTCTTGTTTCTCACTTTTGGACAAAAGAAAGAGAAATTGACATAGGGAAAACAAAAGGAAAAGTAAAGTAGCAGAAATCTGGGGGGGGGGATGTTGGAAACCCTGGGGGTGAAGGGGATGCTGTTGAGATTTAAGAGATCGACCGGCCAAGATGGAGGAAGAATGGGTCAGTTCAGATAGGCTTGCTTGATTGTGTCAGGGAGTGAAGATTCGTTTTATGGAGGTGAAATATGTGGAATATGCATCTCTTGATGGGTATTCTTTTCCGATAGCGTTGCTATATGTTAGGTACTCATATTTTACCTAGCAATTGCGCTTCGATTTTTCTTTGACATTCCATCATACATTGTTTTTTTCTTCATCATGATCGAAATAGGAAAACACATCCACACCTCCATGACCAAACTCGGCCAGCATAGAATCTTGCTCTGGCTTAGCCCAGCGATAAGGGCATTCGGTCGTAGCCCGTCGAAAGTGGAGCCACGGGGCTCAGGGTCACGGCGGGCATCATCGAGTAATGTGCAGTACCCACGCCGTCTCGCCGGGAGTCAAGACATGGATGCCAAGCAAAGACGGTGGTGATGGCGTTGGTGTGGATGGTGTCACCCGTGGAACTCCCAACAAGGAAAGCCCGAGGATGCCGCCGACCACTAATACACCCCTAATTCAAGGCTTGGCTTGGCCTGTTGGGCCTTTTGCCTGAACCTGTTTGGACATGTCGATGCAGATCATGGCTGCGTTGTCACTGTCGAAATCAGGGACGAGAATGAATTCTTGCATGTGCAGAAGACGAAAAGAAAATATAGGTCGATCTGACGCATTTGCTACATGAGACCAAAGACGGGCGCAAAAAAAGCATCCACAGCCAGGGGTTTAAGCTGCTTGGGCAAGACAGAAAACGATGGATTCTAATCAATCGCAGGGTTTAAAGAGCTGACGTCACATCCAAGAAAACGACCGAGATGCGCTCATGATGGATCCATGCCTTGCAGTAATTATGCGAATGAGGCAATCTACGTGTTGTCAGCGCTCTTCATTTGAGTTTCTCGATCTTTAAAATATTTATGCATTTCGCCATCTCGTATTTCCTCATGCATTACTGTACCCACGATGGTGTGCAGCCATGATGGGCGGTGGTCACTCCATGATGTCTGTAGTGGATGTTTGGTGGCGCACATACTTAAAATCTTTTTTTTACCCATCCAGTCGATTCCCGTTGAGATTTCCAGAGGTTGTCCCCTGCATTCCTACCACACACAGTCTTTGCGGCTTGACGCCAGGCACTCCCGTCTTCCACTTCACTGTGCAGCACCATCCGCGTCAGCGTGGGGGGTCCCATGCTGTTTCAACAAGGAGACAGACAAAAATAATAGACATCTTCCAATATTTAGGATAGACCTTAGACTCAATACTGCTTCAAAAATCCCAACGATTTTTGTCTCGATTCCCACTAAAGTTTCAAGTGAAAAGAAGAGCCTCAGATTGTGAAACTTCGCAATGTAGGACCCTTAGACTACCACTCAAATACTCCGCCTAACCTCTAAACGATTCGTGCTTTGCATCTGCGTTGCCGAATAATCCATCTGAAATCGGCCAAGACAAAGTGGAATCTCCGGTTTGCTTTGCTTGTCCGCACAACCGCGGATTTAACATTCAACACAGACCCATCAACCCACCTATCCTTGATCAATGCTCAAGCTCAGGGGGTTTGGATCACTGGGACCAATGTGAGTTCTTTAAATACAGCTGTTAAACGCCCGCAGCAGCCATTCCCGCACCCCTGCCTAAGCACATGTCGATATCAACGGTTGAGATAGCTAGTTCTAAGGATCAGGATTGTTTTGATCTGAAACAGTCAAATTTACCTTATCAAGCTTCCATGCTTCCATAAACATCGTTCCCCTATTCCTTAACGCCGCTTAAATACACCGTATACTTGTCGAGATTGCAATGCTATATATTGTTTGCTCGCGCAAAGCTTGTTCCCAAGGTCCATGGCAACTCTGCTCCACTCACTCAATCGTCGATGCAGACCTCGTTGGGGCTCCCTTGAAATCAAGCAACTCACACGTCAGGGCCTTTTGTTTGTGTAGACAGGCTAAATCTGCACATGGAACGTGAATATGCGTAAACAATAGCTGTCACAGCCGATCATTACTCCAAAGCTTTGGGTCTCGGACTTGGTATTTCCAGCCTCATTCGTTTCGTGCTTCATGGGTGAGCATAAGTTTAGGAGAGTCTTAGGGATATATTTATCCTAAGAATTACCTAAACTATGATGGGATTTCTATATACTTGGGCCACAGATATATATTTTTTTTCGGTATGTCCTGCAACCCCCCTATGCATGTATATCCATCCCCAAGATTGCCGATTCTCCAATGAACCGTGAAATATTAACCATTAGAAACTTAACTCGCCTAATATGTAGGTTACATTGGCCCATCTTTTGCGAAACATATCATAACTCACTTCCCAGCCATCTTGAAGCGAGCAAATCTCGGCTTTAAATCATGCTTCCCCATCTCCCCCAGTGTATCCCCAGTCGAAAATTCACATACACGTTGCTGGCTTATGATAAAAAGATCAGTTCACATGCTGCCCATATCCAATCATCGTTTCTGAGGCGGTGTGTTGTCATGATGTATGAGCTCATTTCGAATCCCCCAAAGACGCCGACATCACTGGTTGTACTCAACTCTTTGAGGCATTCCATTTTGTAATTCCTCTATTCATGCTTGTTTTCCACCCTGGTCTTGCTTCAATTCACGTCTCCACCCGGCCGTTCTGAAATCGTCCGTATTTCCGTGACGCGCCATCACTGTCGATACTTGCCTGATTAGCAAAGCGTAAAGTATTCGACATCCCCTTGATAGTTCACGATAGTCACATTTCTTGCGGATGCTATCGTCCATGATCCGTTCCTAAAGCACTTTATGTCCAAAAACGTGTCTATTCTTAGCTTAACTCCACCTCTAATCAAACTAGATATATGCATTTCAAGCAAGCTTAATGCTCCAGTCCTCGCCAATTTTGGCTCCAACTCGGCCCACAACCGCGAAGGCCGCGCGACTGCCCTTAGCCGCGTGATATTGAACCTTGACTGTCCATGTTCGTCCTTCAGATTCGACCTTGACCTCCTTCTGGTCCCAGATCTTGGGTGCGCCAACAATGATGACCTTGTCAACATGCACACTATCCATGGCCTTGAGCCACGAACCAGCCTTGACAGACTTAATGTCACGCCCATCGACCTCAAACGAAGTCAACGTATTTCCGCTAAATGTGAATTTGCGGTGGATGTACTGATCCTTCTCGTAATCAAACGAGTCTCCGTCATCCACATAGAGCTCGCCGTCCGCATTACCATCATTGGAAGCTGAGACAACAAGTGTGTAGTCATCAAATCGCATGAGAGCACTCGAACGTCGAGGAATATCTCGTCGAGGGATGATATGTCCTCCCCGCATAAGAACCGGGATCTTCTCGAGAGGCGCACTAACTGCGAAATATTTGCCCTTGCTTGTCTTTTGAGTCTCATAGGTGAAGTAATCATAGTAGATCTCCTCATCAGGGATCCAGATATCAACGAACTGCTTACCCTGCTCCGTGACTGGCTTCACCAAAAGGCCAGTTGAGCCGACGAAGAATTGGTCCTCGATAGCAAAGCCAGCCTCCTCCGAGGGGTGCGTCCAGAACATGGGTCGGATAATGGGGCTTCCGTCTTGGGCGGTTGTGTGGAATGCAGTGTACCAGGCAGGCAGAAGCGAGTATCGTAGTCGGATCGCGGCGGTCGCAATCGAAGTATAATGCTCTCCTAGGAGGTAAGGCTCACGACGTCGAGCGTCAATGTGAGCGTGAGCTCGGAAAAAGGGGTACCAGATACCAGTTTGATACCAACGGACAAGAAGGTCCTTCTCAGGGTTACCGAAGAAGCCACCGACATCAGCACCAGCAAAAGGGAAACCGGAAATTCCCTGATTAATAGTCATGGGAATAGAAGTCGCCAAGTGTCCCCAGTCAGCTTGGTTGTCTCCCGTCCACATGGCACCAAGCTTTTGCGATCCAGCGTAGAAGGCTCGTGTGAGAATGAATGGTCGTCGAAGCCTGCCCTTTTCACGGTGGAGAAGAGCCTGGAATGTCGCATTCTGGAAGGTCAAGCCGTTCAAGTTGTGGACATCGCGGTGCTCCCACCCTCCATGATGGATGTTGTCCTTGGGCATAGTGACCTCAGGTCCGTTGAAGACCGAGGGCTCGCTCATATCGTTCCACATCCAAGTGTTGTACATGGATCCCTTGAACTTGTCGAACTTAAGCATAGTCTTCCACCATTCGATAGCCTTGGGGTTAAAGCAGTCGATCCAGTTGGAAGATCCGGGCCAGCACCATCCTTCATAGATCTTCTGTTCCTTATCATGAACAGCAAGGTCTTGAGCAACCATCTCCTCGGAAGCGGGATAGTTGTCGGTTTTCTTGATATGAGGATCAAGAAGAACAACTAGTTGTCGACCATGAGCATCAAGATGTTTACCCATGTTGATAGGATCAGGGAATGAGTGAGGTTCCCAGGTGAAGTACTTTCGATCATCTGTATACTCAAGGTCTAGCCAGATGACGTCGTATGGAATCTTATGTTTGTCCATGTTGCGATCAACGTTCCTGACATCGTCGCTAGAGATGTAGTTCCATCGGCATTGGTGGTAGCCAATGGCAAATTCTTGGGGCATAGCAGAGTAGCCAGTCAACTCTCCGTAAGTCCTGGTGAGATCAGCGGGAGTAGGGCCAAGGAGGACGAAGACGTCCAGAAGACCAGTCTCAGAGATCCAGTGAGTGCGGGTATCCGTCTTGCCACCAACCCCGAGGCTCAGAGGGTTCGCTGAGTTCTTGGCCTTAGTAATATCGACCCAAGTCTCAGCAACATTGAACCAGAAGACACCGACGGAGGAACCCTTGCGATGCGCCTGCATGAAAGGGATGGAGCCGTAAAGTGTCATGGGGCTGTCGAGAATGTACTCAAAGACATCGGCGTTGTACATACGGTATGGCTCGTCGTAGTTGCCGTCTCCGCCCCGGGTCTGCTTCAAGGATAGCGGGCCAGTGTGTTCAGGAATTCCGAACACATGCTCATACCCATGGAACGTGATATCCAAAGCTACGCTCTCAGGACCACGAGGCTTGGTATCGGTGTTTCCACCAAATGATTCGTCCCACCACGTGCTCTCATCCTCAGCAGCTTCTTCACCCTCCTTGTTCTCAACCTTGGGTCTCCAATGTTCCATGTTGAGCAGACCGCGGTCGTTGAACTTGATATGCGAGTTGCCATCGCGTCGAAAATCGATCTCAAAGGGCGAAAACTTGATGACCGCTTCTTGCTCGGTATTGAGTCCATATTTGATATTCATTTGAGTCTTGTCTTGAAATTCAAGTTTAGCCTCGTCATCAAGATCCAAACCATCAACAAGAACCCAGTCGTCGGCCTCGTTGTAACGTTCCTTTCGAACAGGGCTACCATCCCTCAAAACCACATCCTTATTGAGTCGCTTTTCTTCGTCCATCGTGACTCGAGAGGCACCAGACTTGAGGAATGAAATCGTAAGGGGTAGGCGGACGGTGTCCCCATTAGCGTTGATTGTCTTGATAACTATGGCCTGCAGTTTTCCATCCTTGAAAGATGTCGATTCGGCCAAGATCTCATATGGTGACTTCCAATTGGAGCCCTGGGTAACGGCATTGTCGGCGTACGCGCGGTTTCGTTTACAGAAGCCGGACTGGTCGCATTTCTTGAAGTCCTTGTCTTTGACGGCAACTACAGCATTTGTCAGCCAAAATCTTGGTTGTCATTCGTGGCATAAACTTACCGGCTGACTGGAAGAGACAGGCGAGAGTTCCTAACAGCAGCAACAGCGCCGTCCAGCGAAAGGACGACGCCATACTAGACCTCATGATGTTGAGACGGTCAAGAACAAGAGCTCAATCACAGTCAAACAAACGAACAAAGAACGATTCAAAAGTTCAAAAAAAAAAAAAAAAACACCCACACGTCGGATATGGTCTCCAGGCCTATATCGTCCGTAGAACTCGTCGCGGTTGAAGTGGATGTTTTTGTGGTTTTGTTAGGATAACCTCAGCTCTGATGATGTCTGTCGAAGTCAAGTCAAGCTGTCCCTTAGCTTCCCCTGTGAAACCCCATTCCGGATTGGGGCTAGTTTGGGACGCAGGGGAGTGGATACCAAGATGGCGGGGCATGCTTCGGTAGAAGACTAGACCTGATAACCAAAGAAAATCGGTTCTTGCACCTGAGCTCAGCTTTACCTTTACGAATTGGCTTTGCTGTTGGATGAACTGTACGTTGCTGGCCAGAGGCTTTCGATTTGAAGAACCTATTGACGTCGTTTGAGCCGTGTAAGTTCAAAAACTGTCCCTTCTTTTAGTTTCACGACGCTAATCTTTGATGAAAGTATGTTCTGTTTTAGTATCTTTACAACTGTGCTATAATTCTTTGCTTCACTCCTAGTCTTCAGGTTATTTAGTAGATCTTTACAAGTGTCCTCGACAAATCACGTGTCCGTGTGAATTCTCCAGATCTCGCACGCAAAGACCCCTCAACGCCAGCTCATCATGAATGAGGAGCCCCGCCAACGAAAAGACCCCGCTGCCAGCGGCAAGAAGCAGCAGCAGCAACAGGCACGGAGAACTGCGGAAAATCTAGCCCCGCCATTTTTTGCTCTTCTCTTCGCCCTCCTCGCCCTTTATATCCTCTTTTCACCGCCTTCAATCCTTTCCCCTCCAGTCGATCTCTCCTCCTCTACCTCTACCTCTTACTCTGTTCCTACATCTCAAGTCATACCAGACAAGAACATCGCCAAAATGTCCTCCTCCGAGCAGACGTAAGCTCCCCCACCATCAAGCTTCGCTCCATCAAGGTTGATGCTATTGCATGTTAAGACTCTTGCTGACTTTCTCATAGCTTCATCGCTATCAAGCCCGACGGTGTCCAGGTAAATAAACCTTGACGGTTATACAATTGACTCGACAAGAGCTAACAAGGCTCCTATAGCGTGGCCTCGTTGGTCCCATCATCTCTCGCTTCGAGAACCGAGGGTAAGCAGTCTTGCATACACTTGTTGCTACAGGTACTAACTTTCGATAGTTTCAAGCTTGCTGCCATCAAGCTCGTCACCCCCGGCAAGGAGCACCTCGAGAAGCACTGTTCGTCATCCCAATAATTCGCCCGATATACCAATTGGCTCTAACGTTCTTATAGATGCCGATCTCGCTGGCAAGCCTTTCTTCCCTGGTCTGATTGAGTGTATGACACATTAACCCAATTTATATAAACATCTTCTAACTTGTTCCAGATATGTCCTCTGGCCCCATCTGCGCCATGGTCTGGGAGGGCCGTGATGCCGTCAAGACTGGCCGTGGTAAGTTTCACTCTAACCGAGTTTACACATTGTTTCTAATCACATTCTAGCCATCCTCGGTGCCACCAACCCCCTTGCCTCCTCCCCTGGCACCATCCGTGGCGACTACGCCATCGATGTCGGCCGCAACGTCTGCCACGGTTCCGACTCCGTCGAGAACGCCCAGAAGGAGATTGCTCTCTGGTTCAAGGAGGGTGAGGTCCTCTCCTGGAAGTCCGCCCAGTTCAACTGGGTCTACGAGAAGGCTTAAATTGTCAACGTTGTAACGCCCTGAATGACGGATTGGAAAAAGCACATACAAGTGGGATGGCTTCATCTCTGTGGGTATAACAAAATCAAAACAAGAAAATCTTCTCAAAACCTAGACGGTTGCTTTTCCAGTGACTAAGGCTTGCGCGTGAATACTCCTTTGGCTCTCATGAGTACTCTAGCAAACCATGGCGTAGCCCAGACACTGCCGATGATACGGACTGGCAGTAATGCTTTGGTGATTGCATATGCGAGAGCAATTTCTACCACCACTTTGTATCGGCCATCTCCACTGTGCCAGCGCTCAACTGCGTCCTCAGATTTAGACTCCGGGTGTGTTGTAGTTGTACTTGACACCTTGCCATCTTCGTTCTTCCTGAAGCCAAACCATCCTTTACGCCTGAAGTATCTCTCAAATCGACCAACTCCGTCCTCGACATAGCTTCCAAAGTGGCCTGTCACATAGTCCACTGGCACATAATTCGTATAATGAAAGAGGCCGAACAATCCTAACACAGGGACAATGGCTGTTATTTCGTGCAGAATCAGAAAAGAGACGATATGTGAGACTGGGGCGTTGCGTAAACCGTTGGTGTATTTTTGTAAGCGAAGAGGAAGCTTAGACGTAATTCGGTCGATGCGGGAAGCTTGAGTTGACTCGGCGCGGATGTGGAAGGTATTGATGCGCGAAGGAGCGCGAACCCGGAGGCTAGGGCGCCAATTGAAGGCTATGAGGTTGCGGCGCATATCGGGATCAAAAGTTCGAGCTTGAGGAAGGATTGTCGCGTTAGTATTGAGGCAATGGAGAGGTCAACGTTCATCGTTGATATTCTGTGTGGAGCTGCTGACGGGCGAATTTGGCCGGCTTCCGGCAGACGTTTAGGGTAGCCAGCTTGAAATATTTTGACGATATCAATTCAACTATCTATTCCTATGGTCGATTGAGATCACTTTATATATCATATGGAATATGGAAATTGATATAAATTCAGTTACTATTTGTTTAGAATTTCAGTATTGTGGCTACAGGACGCAACTGGCTCCAAAGCCCTTCCGTTGCCATGCGTTCGTCTCGAACGCTCAAAAACAATTTCCAGTAAGAACCAACGAATTCACAGTCCTGTTCAAACCACGTGTGTATCAACTATTCTAGGATATGCATACGCCGTGTTAGATATTTTATGGCCAAGGTGAAGTTTTCGTTACCAGACATCCAATTACATGAGTATGAATGAGTGAAACCGTGGTGATTGTCCTTCCTGAGCATGATAGCCTCTGGTTCCACTGCCAAAGATGTCATGCCAGCCAAGGCCCAACAGTTTCAAGATGGCACGAGTTGAAGGAGGAAATTTTCGATTGAGGCAAGCGATGTAGGTCAACCGCGTCATTCCCATGTTTGTTCCTTCCATTTCAGCTGAGAAGTTGCTCGTAATGGAGGAGCTCCTGCCCCAAAGACGCAGGGTGATGACCTCACAGCTCCTCAACAAGACAGAATCGACAACAAGAAGGGAAGGAACTCAATCTGAGTACTTCGTCAGTACCTACAGAATGACTAGAACCCTCCATGATCCTCCATCTCTTCTCTTGTTGTCCCCTCTTCATCTTCCTTCACCTCCAGATCCACCTCCCCAGGTTTCCCAAATCCTTCACTGTATTGCATCAAACCACTCAATCAATCTACAAAGGTCTTCGTTCTGAACTAGCACTTGATCACTGAACTCCCTATTTCACTCAGAAAGATGATCTCTCTCAAGTTGGCGGCCTTCGGCGCCCTCCTGACGACTGCCTTCGCTCAGATTCGTCACCCTAACGAAGACCTCATCCTCGCCGATTGTGGCATCGGTGACAACAAGGATCACCCAGGATGGTCGACTTCCCGTCAAGTCAACTGGTATCAGGATATTCAATGGCCTGACGATGTCAAGAAGTTTCCTCCCCCACCAGATATGGCCGTTGAAGTTCCCTACAACGACGGAACTTACCCCTGGAACCCCAAAGGAACTACGGTCAAGCTTTCTAACGGGGTTGTTTGGACAGCCTACATTAACCCAAGAATTTCAGATGGTCTCCCTGCCGGATCTGTCGTTACCACCAAAGAGGGTGGCCAAGAGCTCACTTGCTATGCCTATCGTGGCCGTCCTGTCAGTGCAGCTCTCAACAAGACTGTCAATGCCGATGCTTTCTGCCGGACTGCCTTTGTCTGTAACCGTGATAACACAGCACCTCCTCGTCCCAGCGGCATGCAAAATCCCACTTCAACCCTGGAAACATCCCCTGCCCCTCCTGCCACTACTTTCATCTCGCAGCCACCAGCGACGCCTACTCCTACCGGCGGTGGACAAAACCCTCCTGCCAACCCCAATGCTGGAAAGCTCTTTGTGTCTGTTCTCCTCAGCCCTCGTTTCATCAATTGGCCCAGCACTTGGCAAGCCTTCATTGAGAAGTTCTCTTGGGATCGGGAAACCGGAAAGTGCGTCGGCCAGCCTGTCAGAGGAGATGGGTACAACATCACCATTGATTGTGCTGGCATTCAAATCGACTCCGACTCTCATCTGACGCTTCTTATGATCAAAGCTCTCCATGACCTTGGCATGAACAGCACTTTCTTTAACCAGAATCCAACTGTGCCAGGAAAGCGCAACTCAACTGCGGACCACTGGGTGGTCATGCCTGAGGCTTTCAGTCTCCAGGCCATTGACGTTTCTCATCAAAAGGTCATCGGCTATCTCGGATACAATACAACCTACGACAATTTCCTCACTGGTCCATGCTCATCTTGCCAGACTGAGCGATTCGACAAACCGTTCTTTGACCCCATCCTGACAGCCATGAAGGGCACTTACCCTCTATACAACAGCTACAACGTTGAAGCTCAGTGCAGCCCCTGGATGGCCTGCTGGTAAGGGGAATTGAGGAGCTGGTGTTATTTCTACCCAGGTGGTTGTGAGTTATATGGTTTATGATGGATCATGTGGTTTATGATGGACGGAAAAGGAGATGATCAAATTTTGGTGCATCATGTGGTATTACTTTGCTTGCTTCTCGAAACGTACTCCAGAGGCCTTACTCCACTCTATGATGAGTTGTAATCAATCATTCACTAGCTTATAAATACAATCGAGTGCAGTTCAGATGCGGCTTTGTGATGAACACTAGACGCGAATGGCAAGATAGATGAATATCTCTCCATGAAAACTAGTTGACTGCATGCTTCAACAATGGCTGCATAAACATAAATATCGCCAACAAGCTGAAAACAACTATCTCTGGGACCAGCTTTCCCCAAAATAAGAAGAGTTGCACGGCCAGTGACTACCACGACTGATGACTCCATTCCCTACTTTATTCTAGGGAAGAACCAGAGATTAGTAGCCTTGGACGGTTCTTGTCTTGCTTCTCTTTGAAACAGGATTATTAATCCCCATAACTAAAAACCGAGTTTAGCATCATCCTCTGATCCAGTGTCGGCTTATGCGCCTAAGTTGTAGTGTAAGTGAAACTCAAACAGCACCGGGACTATGCCACCACTCTTGGGTATACTGCAGCGCCTCTAGTGTTTGAAATGGCCCGAAAAGTTACTAAGGTATATCGAACTGGCCGTATATAGATGGTTTCTTGGGGCTATATGCCAGAACCGTAACATAGTTCTAGTCGTTCTTTTGTGGTGAGATCTAGGTCTATATCATCACCTTTTATAGACAGGCGAGGGCACGAATATCAAGCCTGTCGCTCTTCTATGTCTAATCCTCAGTACCATCCGAGTAGTACTCAAACTGCTTCGGCACTGGTACGTCTTTCCCACCCGGCACATCTGGGTCAACATCATCTTTCCTCAGCTTTGGACCACTCTCTACTATCGCAGCTTGTACTGGTTGTGCGGCTTGTGTTGGCTGAGAAAACAAATGTCCCCTCAACAACTTGGTCATCTCCTTCGCCCACTCCCACGGCCGGTCCTTGCCTCCAGGCAAACTGTTAAAGTACTCCCAGCCCATGACACCCCCAAAAGACCCATACCGTCCTCGTAAAGTTGTGAGCACCATGTTGAGAGGATTCATCGGCACATAACCGTTTCCATTCTCGGGATTGGTGACAAGTCCTATGACGATCTTCTCTGGTGGCCAGCCCTTGCGAATCATGAGATCGTACATCAGGGGATTGCTGCAGTCTCCCCAGCCGCAGTAAAACTGCGTGTTGTACCATGCGATCTCACGACCACGCATGACTTCCAGAGCTTCGTAGTCAAAACCGCTCAGATTCTTCGTGAAGTCGAGAAGGGACATGGCCACAGGTGCCAGAGTGATGATGAAAGCTGGACCAAAGTCGCTGCGTAGACGGTCTATCAACCGCACGATTCCTCCCAGAGACATTTCCTCTTCAACATCCAGATCCAAGCCGTCCAGACCACGCTCTCGAATCATATCCCTTACAGGGCCATAATATCGATCAAATGTCTCTTGGTCGGCGTCAAGGCGTGCATAGCTGCCCTTACAAGCGCCGCCCAGCATTCCCATCACCTTCACCCCGGAGGCCTGCAGCACACGAAGCTCAGTCCACATAGTCTGAAATATAGCATGCGATGGGTGATAGTCGTTGAGAGTGATCTTCTGAGGGTCGTCGTTTATGTGGATGGCAGCGACAATGACATGAGTGATGGCGATGCCGGACTGCGTGATGAGGGGGAGGGGAGAGATGAGATTTCCCGAGGAGTCATGATGGGTTTGGTAGTATGTGATTAGACGTGGGAGAGGATTTGCAGAGGGAGGAAGAGGAGGCATCGTGGGTTTGTCAGATGAGGTTGTTGATGTCGAGGATGAGCTGGCAACCTTGGAGCATATTGAAGCTGTAGGCGGGTGGAGCTCCGCTGCTGAAGCATTATTATTAGGCTGTAGCGGGTATGCAGCCACTAAAGACGACAGGTACAGGGCCAGAAAAAGACTTGAAGGGACAATCAATTTCATCATCTTCTGAAGGCTACTATATATTTAGGGAACTAGGCAATAATGGGTATCTCTGTCTCATATTAAAAGTCTTGGACTCTGGTTTGCTCTTTTTCCAAATCCTTCACCCTAACCTTCTTGCCCACGCATCTTCCGGGATGCCCGATAGCAAAGAGCAACACAGCCAACGCCACTGGAGCAAATTCAAGGCAAGCAAAGTATATCTCGTTCGAATACAAATGCCCCCCAAGCCCCTCAGCTGTTTCTGCAAGACGGAAACATGTTCGAAGATAGATCATGACGGTGGCCACTGCAAAAGCAACACAGAACAAGCTGAGCTTGTTACCCCGAGACCCAACCTCCCTTCGAGCACGGAAGAGGAATGATGCTGTGAGAATAACAAACACACCAAGGGAGAAGGCCTGGTATGCTAGACCTCCAAGGAGAATGTTATTGGCATCGGTTGGATCCTCACGGTTCGACTGTCTCACACCAATAAGGGCAGCGCCTGTGATCTGCACAACCGTGGCAATAACATCAGACGTGATAAAGAACCAAAGAATAAACTTCGGCGGTAAAAACGAATATCTCCTTCCAAGACGCGGAATCAGCGCCGAGAGGATCGTGTACACGCCTGCCGCGAGGAAAACAGGCGCCGTGACGATAAAGAAGTAGTTGAGGATAAAGTACAACAGATTATACGGATCCTTCTTGGCTGAAAGCGAACGAGCAACATAACCTACTATCTCGAAGAGAAGACCAATAGGAAATGTTATAAAGTACCAGCTGCGATAGCGAATTGTTTGAAAGAGGTGAATGACGAGGAAGAGGGCGAACCAAACTGCTGCGAAGACGGCGAGAGAAAAGGCTGGCGTGTAGCCGTAAATGATTATAGGTGTATCCCAATCGCCATTGGGATTGGGAAAGTTTGGATCAACATAGCCTTTGATAGGCCGTTCTCCTAAAGTTTGTTAACAACTGTCACTGTAATAGATATCTTGGAATAGTCATGGAAAATATACCAGAGCTGCCACTGTCACTCATGCTGAAATAGGTGAAGAGTCAAAGCTAATACTTGATGATTGCCCAAAGCAAAACACCCCTGTGAAACGGGTCAAAGTTGGATCTTTAAATGCTTCAATGAACCCTTAAGAAAAGAAAGGCGTTCAGCTTCGATATAAGCTCCTTTAGTGTTTGGTGTTAAACCCCTGGTCCAAGGGCAAAGTCATGAATCATCATTTTGCATCTATTCCCCAGAATGGAAATGGCAGGCCGCGCCAACGGCACCAATTCAAAGGGTCTCGAATCCCCCAGGGTCTCTAATAATCGTTTATATTTGCAGAAAAACAGTCCCTGGCGATTTGTTTGCCCGTTTGGGACAGGCTTCATGTCTAGAAGCCTCTATTGCTGCGGGACTGAAAGACACATGCCTTGGACAGTGACATTTCATAGGGAGCAGGGAGAAATTGTCTTCAGAATTAAGGCTATTTCTGAATAATTTATGAGCATATCGTCGTAAGATTTCTTCATGATCTGTGTCTAAAAGGTCTAAGGATTAGTCTTTTGTTCTATAAACTCATCAAAAAAGAAATCGGGCAATCCGCAATAAGGAAGAAATTCCATGTCTGGGCTGTTCTTGAACGCGGGTAGCTTCATATGAGAGCCTTGGTCAGACACCTTGAAATTAGCCGATGGTTGTCAATTCTTGGCATTGGGTCATCGATCTAGTATCCATAACTGTCAAGAATTAAGCGACCGTTGCCGAGAAGACGAATCAGAGTCACTGTTTAACACGACAACCTGAAGTTCAAGATAATTGACAATTCTATTGTGGGTATGAAGACCCTCTAAACCGAGATCCGAGAGCCATCTAAGTATCTATGCCGAACACCATACCAGTCTATGATCCCTTGACCAAATCATCTCTCATCACTTCCTCAAAAATACCCTTGCGAACCTTCTGCAACTCCGTCCTTGCTTCATCCATCTCTTCGCCTTTCCTCTTCAGCTCTTTACTCAAATAATACTTCTTGTCCTTTGCCTCGCTCAAGCATTTAGTCAGAGCTAACGTGCATCGCGCGACTTCTTGTCGACCACCGGTGATATCAACTTTCCCCCAGGTATCGCCCAGGTTGGATGTAACCTCCATCGTGCGTGGATTAGCCTCAGGAGGCAGCTCAACCACGTCTGCTCCGAGCTGCACTAGTTGATCAACTGTTGCCTTGCTCTGCTGAACGAGTTCCCTGCCCTTGTTCAGAGCTCGAAGTTGGTTCATGTCTCCAGATTGTAGAGCTTTGTCCACCTGTCCAAGTCCGGCTGTCATTGTCGCTGTTGCTTGCTCGAGCAGATCCAGCGCTTTCTGATGTAGTTCAAGAGCGGTCCTTGTAGCGACATAAGCAGACAAAGCATCATCGCTCTTTAGCTCCTTCGCATCCTCCTCAGGAAAATCCGGCGTCGGACCTACGAAGATATCATCGTAAATGTCGTCCAGTTGCTTCTGAAGATCAAGATAGCCCTGCATGCTCTGGTCGAGGTCGTTCTTTTTTCGAAGCTCTTGATCCAGTTTGGCCTTGATACTCGAGTTTTGCTCTGATGCCTGATGCGCCTGCTGAAGTGTGTTGTGGTAATTTTGTTCTTCCCTCTCAGCCTGACCTGTAAAAGAATTCTCTTTACCGCTGGCTTTGTAGAGAAACTTCATAACATGGCCATCGCGGTATTTCTTATGTGACTCGAGGTCAGCTAAGCGCTTGCGATCTAACCCTTCGAGTTCTCGGTTGGAATCCGACAACTGCGACTCAAGGTCTGAGACGATCTTTTGTTGTAGAGCTAGATCAGTGCGAATATGCTTTGTTTGCTCTAGCAGGCTTAAAAGCTCTGCTGTCTTTGGGAAGGCTTCTCGTATGGCGTCTTTGATGTCCGACATTTGACTATGATCGTGGAACGGAGGTGGGTTGTTGTAGTTCATAACTGCGGCCATGGTTGAGTTGGAGTAGACTTTCAACGACTGAGAGTCATCAGATGATGCCTGGGAATCAGATGATGCCCAACTGAACCAACGAGGGGTTAAATAGACTAGGTATGGTATGGAAAATAGTCACTTGAGATGGTAGAAGTTTAGTCAAGCATAGAATTATTGCTTCAACTCAAGTACGTCATAAACAAGATAAGTTGTAGGATACAATAACTGCCTCAAACAGAGGAACCAGGTCCTTCATAAACCACGCAAAGTAAGGCAAAACATGAATCGAACAGTGCAGAAGGATTCACTATCACAAGCATGAAAAGCTCAATAAAATTGGAGCAACATCGTCACTTTTTCCCATAAAGAATAAAAAGAACCACAAGTGATCGACAGTGGCTTTCCAAGGTTGTAAGGCTGATGCTTGTTGGTTGGTCTTTGAGTCAAGATGCCTGTGACGACTTTCCGTGATTTGCCGACCCTTTGCCGCCCGCCAACGGCTTCCCTGTTTGAGAACTCCATGTCCAGACTAAACTACAGAGTCTAGGTTGGTAGGTTGGCACTGTAGGTTAGATCTAACCTCGCATCGCCAATCATTTCTCAAAGCCAAATGGCTTCACCGAGAGCCCGTCTGCCTCGCGCAGGCAAACTCGGGGCCTTGATGCGGCCGTCAAGGCCTCGCGGTGTCTCGATATGTCCATTTTGCACAACATCACCCCGGCCGCGCATACGAACCCGTCGCAATGTCCTCACAAAACGCTTCTCTACAGACTCGACAAACCCTCGTACCGAGCTTGAACAGCACCTCCTCGATATTCAGAAACTCGCACCGTCTTTAGTTAATCTTTCGAGACTACAATTGGCACTGCAAGGACTGCGACAAATACCGGGTCAGGAAGCTGTGAGGGTTGCGATTTTAGGATTGGCACCTGGTTCCAATGCGGGACAGGCTGCAAAAAATGTTTTGAGGGTGCTTGTTACAGATCCGCTGCAGGATGAGCAGGAATGGGAGCGTCAATTGAAGGACCATGACCCGAAGAATCCTCTCATTGTTCGAATCCGATCTGCCGCGGAGCAACAGAGCACTTTGACAGTCACCAAAACGAGTCTTTTAAGCGAGATCAATGTGTCTTCTGCGGAATGGAATAGTCTAAACTTGGAGCTGCTCTTCATGGAAACACATCTTCCCGAATTTGCGAGAGATAAAAAAACACAGACTGTCCAAGTGGAGGAAGCTGTTCTTACTCCTAAGGTTGGCATCCCTTCTGCTGAGGATCGAGTAACGCCGGTGACCACACCTGTTCACAAAGCTATTCTCATTGGTGATGGCTTCGAAGGAGCTGTCAATGTTACAGCGGTACCCGTTGCAGAGGGAGAGGAATCTGTGCTTAAAGTGGTTGATCTGAGAGGTGTTAATCCGAAGCAGCTGGATGCACCCTTTGCAACGGTTGACCTGTCCGTTGCCGAGAAGGGCGTGTTGCTCTTCCGTGAGAGCTCTCGGAATGCCATTGAATATGAGCGACTCTGGTACAACAGCAATTTCCCTGCCTTGACGACTTGGCTCAAATCAGGAATCAGCTCTTTAGAAGACACCACAAAACCTGCTGTGCGAGGGCTTATTGCCTCGCTGTTGAACAACATTCTGGCGAGATGTGAGGAGGAAAACCGCCGTGAAATTGGTCGGACCGACCAAGCGGCCCCCACGGGCCAGGAGCCTGCCCTTTCCCCTGTTTTGCACCAGGCAGTTGGCACATGGTCACAAAAGGCACATGCGGAACTACAAGATGAGCTTGATTTGGCCTTCACTGGTCGAAGATGGCGAAAGTTGGGATGGTGGCAGCTCTTCTGGAGAGTCGATGACATTGTCATGCTTACAAACGAGATGCTTAACCAGCGATTCTTACCAAGGGCGGAGCGAGAGCTGGTTTACTTGGCTGGAAAGATTGCACAAGCGGTAAAGGCTGATCAGCAATATCCTCAACCGCCATCCGTGAGCGATAACCCTGAGGTAAAGCCCGAGTTGAAGCGTCTTGGCTCAGGCGAGCTGGAATCCTTAATACCAGTCAACACTCGACCAGCGCTACCCAAGTGGCCTGGCCATATCGCCTTCACTCGGAGGTATCTTCAAAACGAGACTATCCCAGCACTGCAGGCTCTTGCACAGCGTCTTGTCGTGCAATCTCTGGGAACTTCAGGACTCACAACATCCCTCGCTGCTCTACTTTACGTTTCATCATTCTCCTCAACCATCTATGAAGCCGGTGCCGTGGCAGCACTAGGCATAATGTGGAGCTTCAGCCGGCTACAGAAGAGGTGGGATGCCGCGCGAACATTCTGGGAAGGCGAAGTTCGCGAAGAAGGCCGCAAGGCTCTTCGAGGTGTCGAAGAGAGCGTTGCAGATGTTCTTAGCAACGAGAAACAACAAGAGAAACCCGTTGTTGACGAAAAAGGCGATGAGATTAACGAGGTTCGGGAGCTGGTGGCTAAGGCTCAAGAAGCTCTTGGACGGATGAAATAAACGGGGAACATGTACATTAAAACGACGTGAAAAGCATTGGACTTAGATGGTGACGAGATACCAGGCGTGAGAGACGCCTTCATTTTTGTAATCTAGTCAATCTCAAAAAACCACCCTCTACTGTGAGGTCTTTCAAGCCTCACAATGCATCCCCTATCATCCACATCTAGACTGGTATCACACCTAAGCCTGTTTCCACTCATTTTTCCCAAATGAAGAATGCTCCATAGCAAAAATCCAAGCCTGAACGCCAAAACCCGCATGTCTTTATTATGTTCCCGTCTATCGTCCTCCTCGTCCACCCGCGCGTGCTCGGCTGACGGTCGCGCGACCTCTGGCGAGCCCGACACCGCGGCCACGGACGTTACGGCTGCGGAACATGGGGGCGTTACGGAGCATGTCGGGGACAATAAAGAAGCGCACGTGTGAGCCGCGGATGTAGACTTGGTCGAGATGAGAGACGCGGCCATCGCGGGCGGTGACGGTGATGTCCTTGAGCTGTACATTCATGTTGTCCTCAGCTGTGCAGTATTAGCAAAGTTCAGGCTCAAAAGCAATTAGAAACAAGGAGAAAAGCTGGGGAGCGTACCATCGAGGAGCTTGCCGCGGTAGGTCTGACCAGAGGTGATTTCGAGGGTAACAATGTGGCCCTGCGATAACAAAGTTAGCTTGTTTGCTCGATCGAAAGAGCTTGAAGAGAGTTCGAACCTGGGCCTCGTTCAGGAGCTTAATAGGGATACCGATTGTGGAAGTCATGATGGTGGTTGGGTGTGATTATCGTGTTGTCGCGTGTAGACAAGGCCGAGGCTGAGCTGGAGCTTGGTATATCGTGAAAATTGACGAGGCTTGGTGGTGAGGGACGTATGGACGGGTAGGGTGGAGAAAGGTTGACCCGGGCCGATAGCTTCATAGCTAACACTGTGCATGTAGTGGAGCTCGGCCTACAATACACAGTGCATACATTCCACCTTCATGGTCAATTGAGCTTCAGCCTGGAGACTTCGATATATTCACCTTGTACATATGAATTCCTTAAATAACGCCATAAACTGACTAGTACCACCTGGATAATATGAAATCCAAACCTCGTTATAGAGTGTCTAACCACTTGTTCACTTTCGCCTTATTGCTGACTTGCTTTCTCTTATCCACATCCAGCTTCTTTCCATGCTTCTTCTTATCCTTCTGTTTCTTGGTTGTGGTTGACTTCCGTTTGAGTGTATTAGAGCCTGATATCACTACCACCGTCTCCGTTGTGTCTCCTTCTGTCTGTAACGCACCGCTCATCAACATGTTACCGTTGGGAGCCTTTGATGAGATAACGAGTTGATCATTTTGTTGACCGTATGCTTCCTGTGAAGTGCCTGGAGGATCACTAGTCGTTGGTGTTGTCACGGTAGAACATGCTGAGAGCTCTGGAGCTTGGCTGGAGTTCTGGCTCGTCGTCTCATTGACACCCATGGACTGATAGTGAATGTATCCGCCCTGAACGTTCGGAACGATCGAGTTCCTGCCGGTAGGCGGTATTGATGAGATATCTTCGAATGAGATATAACGAGCTCGGTAGTAGTAGAGCCCTGAGTCATGAAGAGCCCATTCCGACCACCCGGATCGCCTGGGCACTGGCTTAACGGGTTTCGATGCAGAGGTTGAATGTTGGGGCTCATGCGCAGTGTGTCTGTTGTTCACCATATTCGTGATGCGGCGGTCGCTTAACAGTCTAGAACGGAAATAAGTGCAAGAAAATATGGGTGCGTTGAGCAGATATAATTCAGGGATATTCCTTCAAGTATGGGCTTGCATCGGATCGTAAATTCGAGGTTCGCAGCCCGTCCCAACGCATTTCCTCACCCGACAGCCTCACTCTTCTCGCTGGGTGCCGAAATAAAGCCCGCATGCAGGAGACATAAAAAGCGACCTCTCGTGTCTCCAGGAACCCGTGGGTCGTCCAAGCATGATCAATGAGCCGCTGATTGGGCAACATATGAGCAGATACTTCAATAGTTGGCTGGGAATGCTAAAGCTGTGTTGTGTGAAAGCTATGAGCGTTGGACAGGTGTCACTGCATCTGCCAATTGAACAGCTGCACTTTGGCTAATGCTGCGAGATACCTGATCTGGTAAAATGAGCATGGATGGCCTCAGCCAAGTCCGCCTTGTCAGCTGCCTGTCGCGTGCGGCATAAATTCGAACCAGAACGGATGCCTGGAGTAACAATAGGCTCCTTGTGAACATGAGTTTGTGATTGAGGTAATTGACATCACGATGATGATAAGAGAAGGAATCACAATACTGACTGGGAACCCAATTGGTTGATTGAAACCTGTTTGAAGTACTTGAAATGTTGACTTATAACCCGCTTATCAGCGGATCGCCTTATTATTGCGTCTCTGCAGTCCCCTCGACCACTCCCTCTTTCTGGGTATCATTTTCTTGCTTCTGCTTCTTCTTCGCTGCCAGCTTCTCCCGTGTCTGCTGTTTGCGAGCCTGCCTGTTGAGGCTCCCGATCACTCCGCCCTCTTTTCCGCACGGCCACTTCGCTTCAGCTGCTGCTTCATCCTCCGCAGTCCACTCTCGAGGCAGGACAGCGAAGGTGAGATATGACGTGTGAGTCTTGAGATCCGTCTCGGGTCTGTGGTAAAGGTTCCCGTTCATCCACGGCTTGCTATCTTCAGCGCCCTTTCCATTGGTGTTGGTCTTGGGAGAGTTTGAGGCGGGCGTATCGACGTCCATTGCTGATGAGTCGTCTTCACCGTTCGCTGACTTGAAATGCACCTTATGGAATTCCTTTGTCTTACGGTTGATCTCTTTCAGCCTTTGCATGGATTCCATAACATTTGCTGGTGTTTGAACATTGCCCCTTTCAGCGGGAAGATTCGCTCCGACTCGCTCACGAACAGTGTTGATTCGTCGGGCTGAGATTTCCACCATATCAATATCCTTCCAGCCCAGAAGCCTGAGCTCCTCAATCGTTCGTGTAACTTGCTCTATACAGGGAGAGAAGGTGCAAATATGGACACTTCTCTTGGGATCCAGAGGTGAGACCCATTCAGGCGTATCGGCTCCCTCACCCTCTTCCTTCAACTTATCGGGCTTCTGTCGTGAAAGGTGGTGAAGAGCTTCCCAAGGAGCAGGGAGATCGAGAAAAACTGATGTAGCCCGAGGCGATTTTCCATCCACATTGAATCCCTCTCCGTAAACATCGCGGTGCGTCAGTTGTACGATACCGTCCAGCTTGTGCTCGTGAATTTCTTCTTGCATTTTGTTGTATCGGGGCTCGTGATATTCAAAGCTGAAAACCTTTCCTCTCTGATCATTCTCATCTTTCGGGTAGCCATTATATACAGCCCGCGCAGAGGCATGTGTAAAACTGCCACTTCCAGCTCCTGCTTCAATGATGCGAGTGCCAGGAACCGCTCGTATTCTCTGGAGAATGTAGCTGTAGTCGGGAGTATACACAACTTGAGTTCGGTGAGGGAGACTGCTCGTCCATAGCTCGGGAGTCGGTCGAAGGATGTGAATGAAACCACTTGCAGCAGCGACAGCCTTTTTGGCAGGCTTAGATGTCACATGTGTACCTTCGTCGTCTGGGCCAGTTGTTGTGGGTGTATCGTCATCTGTTGCTTCGCGACGGCGCTTTCGTCCTCTTGAGCCAGTGTCCACATTTGAGGCGCGAACTTGAGATCCCCAAGGAATACCGAGAAGCGTTGAGTGAGGAAAAGACCCGAACCGCGTGTTAAGAGTTGCGCCTTCAAGGTAGCCATCAACTGCACCAGTTGACTGCTCAAGTGTGACGGGTTGAAGGTTATCTCGAGAAAGCAGAACAATTGCAAGATCGCCAGTGGAGGTGGTCGTTCCTGGCTCCAGGAAAGGCGACTGCTGAGTCATTGATGCGATAGCACGCCCAAGCGTGACTTTTTCAGATTCAGCTGGTGAAGATTTGAAAGGACAAGGCAAGAAAATATTTCCAAGATACGGCGCGAGGCTGAACGATTAGCGGTTGCCCCACTGAAAACCTTAGTGAGGGGCATTTAATGTTGCACTAAAAACGGACTATCGACCAAGCTATTGGATGGCTTTCGCGGGGACCTCAGGTGCTGGCCTGGCCCCTTGTAACTCTGCTGGAGCTCAGGCGCCTTGAAGTGACTCGAAAGTAACTTTCTCTCCCTTTGACTCGACTGTGACTGTGACTCAAGTCTCTCGTTGAAGACATTTGTCTTGTTCTAAGGTACCTACCTTCCTTACATCGCCTTGCATATACATATACCTCTTTTCTCCCTCTTACTATACCCTCCCTCTCCTCTTCTTTCTCACTCCTTTTCCATTCGTCCTAGTTTTTGGCGTCTGGATGAATCTCTTTCGACAGCGTCTTATTCGATCTAAAATCCCCACTCCGTTCTCAACGCCCCGACTGCGACCCCTCCATCGATTGTATTCTTCTCTACCCAGCTCCAACACGAGCAGAATGGAGTCGCTAAAGCTCTACAACTCGCTCAAGCCAGGCGCGCCAGTGCCCTTTGTCCCCATTGAGAAGGGCAAAGTCGCCTGGTAT
This sequence comes from Fusarium austroafricanum, assembly GCA_012932025.1. NCBI lineage: Eukaryota > Fungi > Ascomycota > Sordariomycetes > Hypocreales > Nectriaceae > Fusarium > Fusarium austroafricanum. Next base: position 16,773 of record JAADJG010000016.1, on the reverse strand, counting down.
GCTTGCGGTCCTACTGTGTACGACAAGAGTCACTTGGGTCATGCTCGCAACTATGTCTCGACAGATATTATTCGCCGTATTCTGATGCACTATTTTGGCTTCGAGGTCAACTTTGTCATGAACATTACCGACATTGATGATAAGGTATGAAATGCCATGCTCATAGTATGCGACTTGTCTAAAACTGGGCAGATTATCATCAAGGCGCGACGACAACGATTGCTCGAACTCGAAAAGAACAAGAACTACACAAAGGACGAACTTCGAGACCTGGCTCTTGCTGCTTTCCGAGCATACGCTAAGAGTAGTTTGCCTTTGTTACTCAAGGATGGAGAAGATATCGATACGACCAACTATGCCCAGCGAAGAGAGGCAGGATATGGACACGTGCTTGCGGGTGGTACCATCTCTGGTGAGGGCAAGCCTGGAGATGACGAGGCCAAGGTCAAGATGCATCTCAGTAATATGACTGCTGCCGCTGAAGCTATTGCTTCGGGTGAGATCTTCCCCGGTACCGACGAGATTCTGCTGCCTTACCTTGATTCGCTTTACAAGGAGACCATCGACACCCGTGATCAGACCATGTTCACTGATCTGACTCAGAGCATGGAGAAGCTATTTATGGATGATATGGATGCGCTCAACGTACTGCGACCTGACGTTATCACCCGAGTTACCGAATATGTTCCCCAAATTGCCGATTTCGTCAAGAGAATTGTCGACAAGGGATTCGCATACGAAGCTGAAGGATCTGTATACTTCGACATTTCCGCTTTTGAGCAGGCTGGCAACACTTATGCGCGACTACGCCCTGACAACCGAAATGACAAGTCCCTTCAAGAGGAGGGCGAGGGTTCTCTCTCAAAGAACCTCGGTGGAAAGAAGAACCCCGGTGACTTTGCTCTATGGAAGAAGTCAAAGGCTGGCGAACCTTTCTGGCCTAGCCCCTGGGGAGATGGTCGTCCAGGATGGCACATTGAGTGCTCAGTTATGGCTTCTGATGTTCTGGGTGCTCAGATGGATATTCACTCCGGTGGTATTGATCTTGCATTCCCCCATCATGACAATGAGCTGGCACAGAGTGAGGCTTACTTCTGCGACCACACCAAGGGTGAGCACACTTGGGTCAACTATTTCCTTCACATGGGTCACTTGTCTATCTCTGGATCCAAGATGTCGAAGTCCCTGAAGAACTTTCAAACCATTCAAGATGCATTGGCTACCGACTACTCATCTAGAGGCATGCGAATTGTGTTCTTGATGGGCCGATGGAACGATGGTGTTGAAATCTCACCGGACATGCGCCTGCAAGCTGACAACTGGGAGTCAACCATCAGCGTAAGTATGACTCAGATGCTAATTGAACACGGCTAACATATGACAGAACTTTTTCATCAATGTCAAGGCATTGCTCGCCGAGGCTGGTATCTCACATGGAGTCAAAGCTCTGTCTCTTAATGCGGACGGCAACACCAGCGAGGGTCTGTTGGGCGAGCTTGAGCAAGCCAAGCAGGAGCTTGAGGCTGCTCTGACCAACTCATTCGACACCCCAAAGGCGCTGTCTGTCATCCTCAAGCTGGTCAACACCGCCAACGTTCACTTGAGAGATAACAAGGACGCCGACCTTGCGGCTCTTGAGTCTATCGCTCGCTGGATCACCAAGGTTGTTGGTATCTTTGGTCTCGATTCCAATGCTTCACCCCCATATGAAGGCCTTGGCTGGGCCACAGTCATCGCTTCAAATGTTGAACCTAAAGCGGCTGTACAGCCCTATGCCGATGCCTTCGCCAAAGTCAAGTCGGATGTGGCTAGCCTATCTCTCGAGAGCGCAGACATTTCTTCGCTGCTTGAACAAAACCCCGCAGCCGAGTTTGAGTCGATCGCTTCTGGGGGCTCGCGCGACCCTGAGCAGTTAGCTCTTCCTTACCTTCGTGCTGTCTCTAAGCTTCGAGATGAGCTGCGTCGTATTGTTTCTAACCAAACACCTGATATCAAGAAGGCTATTCTCGCACTGACTGATCGCATCCGTGATGAGGACCTTACAAACCTGGGTGTTTATCTGGATGACAGACCTGATGGTCAAGCTTCGTTAATCAAGTTCATCCCAGCTGCTGAGCTGATTGCTGCGCGCGAAGAGAAGGCTGCTCAAGCGGCCGAGAAGGCAAGAAAGAAGGAGGAAGCTCGCCTTGCACGTGAGAAGGCTGACCAAGAGGCCCGTGAAAAGGCCAAGGTACGACCTGAGGACCTCTTCAAGGGTGATGAGAGATACAGTGCTTGGGATGAGCAAGGACTTCCTACCAAGATGAAGGATGGAAGCGATGTGCCCAAGAGTCAATTAAAGGGCCTGAAGAAGCAATGGGACAGACAGAAGAAGGCGCATGATGATCTCAAGGCCAAGGGACTGTTGTGAAAATGGGAATGGTGTTGATGTGGGTAACCTATCTAGTATTTAGAAGGGGAGTTTGGGGGTGAAATCAAAAGCGTTCAATCAAAAGCGTTCCAAGGTCTCATTGTTCCATACTGACAGTCTTTCCACCAAATTTGCCCATCTAGCTGAATGTTTGTGCACATAGCATGTGAGACAGGCACTGTAACCTTGACTTGCTGGAGGTTCAGATGTCGTGATAGCAAGCTGGTATTGAGCAAACTAGTCCGGCAATTAGACCCGGAAATTCGACAGCAGGGACAAGGCATGATAGTTCAAGCATAACCCATAGTGGGATAGAACTATCTCCTGAAAATAGTTGGACAAGTTGTAAGCCATTGCTGCATTTGCACAACAGCTGAGTTTCATGAACATCCTGGCTTGTCGACAGGATGAGGATATGGGATCTATGGTAATAATATCCTTTCAATTACATGAGTTGCTTGAACTTGGGCTATGGAGTTCCAGGTGGGAAATCGGACTTGCAAGGATGCGGCCATTGGTCTATTGCGTGATGGGCACTATAGATGGCATAAAACTCCACTATCCCACATCACAACTCTCTGTTATCGACGCAAAAGGATCTCTGATCGATCAATATTGGAAATTCCAGTCAGCCATTGGTATTAGGGAGACTGAGGGGGTTTCAATGGCGACAGAATGGCCGGGCTGTCGCGTGGGATGTCGCAGGAATAAAAGGGCGATCACCCGCGCACTCTGCATCTCGAGTTCCTTGGCAGTGGCTGTCTATTTCTCTAGGTCTTCATTTACAGAAGTTCCAATATGGAAAAGAACCTTGATAAGGCGGTCATTAGTAGCCAAGATGGCAGTACCAGCGACCTGGAGCACATCGAAGTTGACTGGACTGATGAAGAGGAAGCAAAACTCATCCGCAAGTAAGTTGTATGCCCAGACATTCTACTATTATGACCGCTAACGTTTTTTGAGAGTCGACTTTACGATTATGCCGCTCCTAGTCCTAGGCTTCTTTGCCCTTCAGCTCGATCGAGGAAATATGTACGCTTGCACTTACAACTCGACTGTATACCGTCTAATATGGACTCTAGTGGCAACGCTCTTACAGATTTCTTCCTGGCTGATGTTGGCATTACGCAAAGTCAGTTTAACGTGGGACAGCAGCTCTTGTCTGCTGGTATTGTCCTTCTTGAGGTGCGTTTCGAAATTATGCCCTTTGATGAGGGCTACTGATGAAGGCAGATTCCAAGTAATTTCATTCTTTACCGTGTTGGGCCCTCGAAATGGATTGGAACTCAGATCATTGCATGATATATCTTGCAGAACATTGGCCTTCTTTTAGAGTTTTCTGATATCTTATAGGGGGCTTGTTGCTACATTCCAGGCATTCCAGAAAGGGCTCGGAGCCTTTCTTTCTACTCGACTTCTTCTTGGGTACGTCTCTGCCCATATCTCTTTAAACAGCGCAAGGCCTAAAGAGTTACTTGACATGAACTTTGACTAATGTCCTTGGTAGACTTTGCGAAGCTGGCTTCATCCCTGCTGGACTGTACACAATTACCCGATGGTATAAGCGCGATGAGACAAGCAAACGGTTCTCCATTTACTTCCTGGGTAACATGATTGCCTCTGGTGCATCAGGTCTTATTGCCTATGGAATGCGAGTTTCCTACAATCTTTCTACCAATCAGTTACTAATCATATGACAGTCTTCACATGAGAGGCATTGCTGGACTTGCAGGTTGGCAATGGCTATTCATTGTAAGTAGCACAACAAACGCATCATAACGTCAACTAACAACGCTAGCTCGAGGGCATCTTTACCATTCTCGTTGGAATCCTATTCATCATTTTATTCCCCGACAGTCCCTTCAATCCGGTCTCGATCTTCAAGTTTGGCGTCTTCACTGATAGGGAGAAAGAGATCCTTGCGAAGAGAATTCTGGCAGATGATCCATCCAAGATCCACGCAAAGCCGAATGTTACCAGGGAAGAGTTCAGAAATGTGGTATGTGCCTTCTCACTAGTATTCAGGTTAAGTTTCTGACATTTGTAGATGACGAACTGGAAGCTCATTCCTCATATTCTACTCACTATCAGTGCTCTTGCGCCAGCTACTACAATGGGTTCTTACTCACCGAGTCTCGTCAAATCTTTCGGTTATGAAAGACTCAAGTCTAATGCTCTTGTATCAATCGGGTCTTGGGCCCTTATTGTGACCAACCTTATATGGGGTTACTTGGGGTAAGAAACACATATCCACTAAGAGATGGCGTCGCTAACTCATGATAGTGATGAACTTCAAATGCGAGGCCCTCTCGTCGCAATCGGCATCCTAATGTTCTGGGCTTTCACTGTAAGCAGCTATCTTCTGAGATTTATGCACTACTGACCCTTGCAGATTGCTGATCGAGTCATGGTGCATTCTTCTGATGGACACCTACGATTTGCCCTTTTGACCCTGACACATGCGTTTGGATGGCAATGGCGTAAGTTCTTGACCACTTAATATTCAGGCCTTTCTATACTGACAACTCGTACAGATCCACTCAATGGCTCGTGGATGTCTCTCAACGCTGGCTCCGCTGGAGAAAGATCTATCACCATGGCCATACTCATCATGTCAGCCAACACATCCGGCATCATAGGAAGCCAACTCTTCCAAGAGCATGATGCTCCTCTATACAAGACAGGATGGACAGCGATAATGGCCCTCGCTTCGGTTGGTTTTGTAATGGCTATTATTGCGAACTTGCAGTACTTTTTCCTCAATGGGCGAAGGATAGGTCGTGGGGGATTGAAGTATAGTCCATGATACTCATGTCAACTTATGATCAGTTGGGCAGTTTCACATAAGTAAAAGCGAGACAAAAAAATGATTCAACTTTTCATCAAATATTAAGGATATCATTAGGGAATTCATAGACTAGAGCACAATTCTGTGCCTTTACTTGGTCTCCTTCTTGGCGTCCTCCTTAGCTTGGCCAGCAATCTCTTGAGCCTTTTCAGACTTCTTCTCCAGCACCTGTCGTAGCTCTTCCACGGTCTCCTTGAACAACTTCTCGCCTTCCTCTTTGTGCTCCTCTGCCACTTGGCTGAGCTGCTGCAGCTTCTCCAGGACCTCGCCACCATTGGGCATCTCCTTGATGTACTTGTCGAGGTCGACCCAGCCGCCGCTGAGCTCAGAGCCCTTGGCCTTGGCCTTCTCGGTGGCTTCTTTGACGTACTTCTCTAGACCTCCCAGGTCACCGGAATCGACGGCGGACTTGGCGCGCTTGAAAACCTCGCCGGCGTTGCCCTGCTTCAGCGCATCGGCGTTCTTCTCGAGAAGCTCCTTGACCTTGGGGTTCTTGTCGAGGTAAGGCTTGGCCTCCTCAAGGCCCTTCTTCCAGGCCTCGTCGCCAAGTTTCTTGATCTTCTCGATCTTCTCCTCGATGAGCTTGCGGGCCTTGCTTATGCTGGAGGCGCTGAAACCTCCGGCAAAGATATCCTTGACCTGCTTCCAAGTCTCGTCGACTTGCTTCTTGGCCTCGGGGCCGTACTTGTCACCGAGCTCCTTTAGCTGATCAACGTTGTCACCAAGCTTCTCCTTGACTTGGGGATGGTTGTCGATAATATCACCAATGGCATCACCAGCGAGGTTGGCGACCTTCTTGGCGAGATCGGCGAGGACATCGTAAGCCTTGGAGGCAGTCTCGAGGCTCAGACCAGACTTGGAGAGGTCCTGGAATTGCTTATAGGCATCGTTGACCAGCTTGTCGGCCTCGTCTTTGTTGTTCTCGCGAACCTTCTCCCAGTCGTTGAAGGCAGCATCAACGTAAGCACGACCACCGGGGATCCAACCAACGTAAGAGTAGGCGAACTCCTTGATGTAGTTCACGGCCTGGTCGGCATCGGGGGTGTTCTTCTGTAGCTTCTTTGCGGCAGCCTCATACTTTTGCTGGGCCTCCTTGGCAGCTTTGTTGATACCTGAAGCAGCACGTCCAGCAGGGGTGTAGGAGTAGATTCCGTAAAAGATAGCTGAACCGACAAAACCTCCAGCAATACCGGAAGCGAGATGAGTACTGCTCGAAGAGGATGAGGAGGTAGATTGGAAGCGAATTTGGCGAGAAGCACGAGACACACGTGCGGCACGAGGCACGCTTGATCGGATGAGAGGGCGAGTAGAAAGCATTTTATCGGATTAGTTGTGAAAGGGAATGAAAGAGCTAGATTGTGATGAGGGGAAGAATAAGAAGATGAGGAGAGAGAAAGGTTAAAGATGGCATTTTGAAAGTAAATACCATTTACGGTTACCTAAGGAATGACGTACATTTGCGATCACGATGCAAACATAAAAAGTAGAGCTCCCTTCAGGAACAAAGCTCCGGAAACGTGACGTCAATGACGCTCATATGTGGACATTGCGGGGGAGGCTGGCGTCCTCCATGTGAGACCGAGACACTCAATTGACCAATTGACTAAGAGATCCAAAAACTCAATTCGATTTCAAGATCGAGATCCTTGTGCAGTTCCTGGTTTGAGCTTCTGTCTAGAGCTGAGGATGATCAGGGGCGCTTCAGTTAATGGAGTTGACGGGTTCGGCTGGGCCGCGATGTTACGTCACGACTACAACAGCAAAAGTTACACTAACAGCCAAGCTCATGGGAGCTCTAATACTCACACGATAATCGAGTCTAGACCTATTCCTTTAGTGTTTTGCATGAAGTTTCCGTGAACAATGCATCGGTTTCATTACAACACAACCTCACTGCATTGATAGCCATAGAATGTCTTTATTGGAAAGGACTAAGCCAAGACTAAGAAGCGAAAATGATAAATCTGATCAATTGCCTAAAATTACATATCCGTGGCACGAAGTCAGAGCCTGACCATCTCCAATCAATGGCCTATAAACTAGTAACAAAACCTTCGTTTTCTTCATCGGCGTTGCTATTGAAGCAGTGTTGCATGTATTGATTCTAAGCCTCACCCTTGAGCAGCCCCAAACAGTCAAATTACCGTTCCTGTAATAACCTTGACCATATCGTCACTTGAGCTCAAGGAGATGTGCACACATCATATCTTGAGCAGTTAGCAAATAGTTTTCCATACTGGAGAGCGAAGGCATATACTCAATTTGTGCTGGGTGAGTCGGGTTTCTCGTCGCGTGATACTTTCTGGCTCATTATAATCACCTTGGTCAAGTCGTCAATCAGTGAGCCAAGCTCCGCGATCTGATTAGAAATCGCGTGGGCATGATACGCGAGAAGTTGGGATTGCGCGACCAGCTTAAATAATTAGTAGACAGCTTTAGATCGAGACAAGGGGAAATCTCACTCGACATTGGATGGCATCGATGTTGCTGCTGTCATTGTTTCGATGCAGATCCGGTACCAAAGGTTCGGGAAGGTATTTGAATGCTTGCAGACTGAGTATCGGAGTAGTGTGATCATGATCTCCATGTGAACGAGAACAAGTTTCGGCTTTAGAAGCCGACGCATCTCCAGACCCTGAAGCGGAGGGCTCAGGGGACATTTTTACCGGACTTTTTGCTTCAAGATCTGAGAGTATCTTGCTTGAGAGAGAAAGAGATGGTAATTTGGCATGCGTCTAATCTTGGATGAGGAGAAGAAGATGGGTAGAATGGAATCAAGAGATGAGAATGAGAATGAGAAGTGGGAGAAGGTATTTATGACGCAAAACTGCCGTCGAAGGCCAGCGGAAGGAACTTAGTGATCGAAGGCGCCTTCCGGCCTACGCAGCCCAAGGGAAACGATCTTTCCTCAAAATGAGGCTATCGCCAACTGGAGAACTGGTTAACAGGAATGTACTACTTGGATGCCCTAGCCTTCCTGCTAGACACAGACAACCTGGAGCCATACCTACCTTGCCTATCAACTTGAGGTCGCCCTGCCATGGTAAGGCCCCTGAGGGCCACCAAAGGCAAACTAGTCGCAGATTACCTAGAAGGAGACTAAGTTCTTATATTACGCCCGTGAAGATGGAAAGAATACTCTATAAGAGGGACAAATGGAAGAAGATATCTAGTGACAAGACTCAAAGGAGGAAGAACACAGGCAACTACCTAAGTACCTAGGTACCTATTTACTTGCCTGTGCGTAGAATGACAGTGCCATCATGCATCAGTGTTTTGAAAACAAGAAGAAGGGTTGAAATAAAAAATTGAGCTGATGGCTTGAAGATTTGTGTTGATGCTTGCAATCACAACAAGGACACAAAACACTTACAAGATGCAACTATTGTTAGCATTTGCATAAGACCAGGGCCCCAGATCCGAGCCATATCCTGTGATTCAAAAACGCAAAAGAAGTGGTTTTCCTCGATCTTGCTCAAATTCCTGTCGACCCAACCGCCCAACCTTTCCTTCTTCTCCCAAATCTTCACACTAGTGTAGATAACTACATGAAGAAATGGCTAGGATTGTTCTTAGTCTTCATAGTGAGGGTCACACTCTTAGTGTCAGCGCGAGACTTGGAGACTGTCAAGTTCGTCTTCCATCGTGGAGTTCACCCCCGACACAACCTATCTCGGTGTAAGAATGACACAACTTGTGCAGTCTGCTTCAAAGAGATGAACGTACCTTAACTCCGACAATTATTACAGGTGGTAAGTTTCCAAGACCCACAATTTCCTCATCCGAGCTGGAATCATTTGCAAATGCCAAGTAATGGAACAGCCAGTATATCGCCCCAGGCCCTAGGGAAGCTTCAGGAAAGAAGAACGGTGGAAACCCCGAATCTAATTTCGCCGCGGATCCCGAGGAGTCCCATAAAGTGTTGTCATCCCAATAGAAGAATTTTGGAAGATCATTAGGAAGTAAGGAGGACTCAAGTGGGATAAGATCTGATAGCGCCATGAAACTCGAATACTGAGGGTCTGATGGACCTGCGAGCGGTGCTACTGCACCGCCTAGCGTCTTATATAACTGTTTTTGAGAAGTATTGTCTATCTTGGGGTTGCCATCCACATGATAATGAAGCAAGCGATCAAATGCCCGCCAATGTCATCAGTATGGTTGCGTGTTACGCGGAAGGATCTGGACTCACACCAAGAGTAGCCAGCTCAGCCATTTTCTCAGGTGTATCCAGTAATGTCGTCACTATCTCCAATCATCCCATGAGACGACCGAAGTTTTAATCGATTTGATTCATCCCATTATATCGCGACATGGCTCATGATTGCTCGAATCACAGCTGTCTCCGATATAACAGATCGCACGGCCTCCTCACCCTTGCCTTGTTCGATAGCAAAACCACTCCCCATCAGCTCAGCATGGGCTTTAATGTTGAAGAATAGTGATGTACTTTTTTTTTGCGCTCGAAATCCCGCACGATAGAGGTTCCGCCTCAATCCAAATTTGCCAGAATCTCTCATGCTCCGCATACGTTGGTCGAATTCTTTAGCTATATGATGCATGACATAGTGTTCACCAGAGGACTGATGTTTCTCAATTTATACCACTCCTTCTCCTGCCCTCCTGAGAATTCAAACAACTTATCAATATACAGAGTGGCCTATTGGCAACGGCCACGAAACTGACAAAGTTACTGCGCATAGGAATGAGAGCATAGACGCCCCTTAGTTGCTGGAAAACGATATTGGAAACGAGATGAAGACTTCCAGCCTTTGGAGGTACCATCTTATGTCATGTGTTGTATATCATGCTACGCACTTCTTCAAATGTAATATTGCCATACCTCGCAAGGGCCTTAATAAACCCCTGTTGGAGAGGAGTAGGGTTGTAAAAATCATCAGAAAGGCCAGATGCCAGTATCGAAACCACGACATAAGTCTCGGCCGTGATGTCTAGAAAGTCGCCCAGGTCATCTAACTGGTGAAGTGATTCATAATGGCCTTGCTGGCTTGCTGTGTCTTCCTTGATCATGAACGTAATAATTTGACAAAGAAGCCCCAAGAACCTCCGAAATGGAAAGACATTTAGCCATCTGGGTAGCCATGCATCCGAGTCCAATTGCTCAGACTCATAAATCTGACTAAGGCCGTGAGCTTCTAAGAGTTGGCCGCTTCTGGTGAGACTGGGAAGATACCTTTAGATCTTCCCTGCTGGCGTGGTGCGTTGTGTTAGACATCTAGAGATTAAGCCCCTCATATGTTTCTGATAAAGGTGCGTGAACTCCTCTGTTGTCATTATGAATGGAAGTCCACCATGCAAGCAATAACTCTTCCACTTAAGCATTGAAGAAGGACCTCCATCTTTGTCATCGTTGCCATTCTTGTTGAACAATCCTATACCATAATCATCGTTGCTATCGCCATCCTTATTATCATCCTCGTAATTCTCCTCAATATCGAGATAGTAATTGTCATCCTCCTCCAAGTCAAGGGGCTTGGACGTTTTAGTGGCGTTGGTAGATGAAGTGGCGAGAACCGAGACGGGATTGATCAGGTCCTGAGAATCATCGTCGAAATTTTCTTCGATGGTGCTGGTTCCTATTGGGGCATGATAAACCTCGTGAATATATTCGGGAGAAGCACAAAAAATCTCGAGCAGTTCAAATGGGTTGCCCTTGTCCTTATCGTCTCCTTTGAGGGTGACTTGCGCATCATCAATGCAAAAGTAGAGCGACCCATGGAAGTATTCAGTGGAAAGAACGGCAACTAAAGTTTTATGGCACCTTATGATGATTTTTTCCGGGTTTCTCCTGTTAATTACCTATTCATAAGTAAGGCCAATACCGGATGACTCGACAAAATCGAAATACTCTATATGCAATAGCCCGAAGGGTCTGTACAAGGCATCAAAGGGATCAAAATTGTAGCACGAAATCTGCAGCCAGAGCCATTTCACGGGTGCTGGCTGAGGAAACCGGGAAACAAATTCATTCAAAAGGGCCATTCTTGAAGCAAGCAGGGCCATGACTGTATTTTCCCCAATCTTGAACCACGGGGCATCTATATCAGGTCGATCTGCAAAGTGAGTATAAATACCCCTTGATGTAAAGCGTTGGCTATTTTCTTGCCCTGGATCTTCTTTTAAGCTCAGTTTCGAAGTTGAACTCCGACTTAGGAGAGCATCGGGAGCACTATCAAACCTTCTGGATCAGTGGCCAACATTTCCCATAAAAGACCCCCCAGGTTGTAGCCTAAGCCACCACATCTGCTTTCAGGAGAGTCTTCAGCGTAGATTCGTCCCTGATAGAACTTTTTGTGGTTAAGAAGATGAGGTAAAAGGAGGTTGAGTTCGAGTTTTGAATTGCTGGGTATGGGGTATCGTTGAAGTGAAAGTTTCTTCACACGTTGTTTGTAGCGACTCTGAAAACAAAAGAGCTCCTTAACTTTGTGACTGTCACTAAAAAGTGCTATTGTTGTTGTATGAAAATTGTATAGTGTTTGTTCGGTATATCGGTTCGGTTTATTTTTATTTAATCTATAGCCTGGCTCCCATGCCAATAGGTTGTTATTGCGTATCGAGATTGCATATCATATAATCCCCTTAGGGAACTTGATCGCAAATCTCAACGCTTATTCTTATATATTTATTCATGTTGAGCATCTTCCAGGAGAGCCAACGTCTGCATCATATGATATTTTGAAGTTACTAAGAATTCTGAAGCTCACCTCTACTTAGTGCAACGAGATTGAAGTTATGGAAAAATGAGCCAAAGAAATTTAATGAAGAGAATTAGTTTGCACTGTTAGTGAATTTACGAGACTTGATGATAGCAAAGATCATGGCTTTGTGGAGTGAGACGATATTCTCGGCGTTTCTCACGGCGTTCTCCACATGGGATGAAGGTCCAGCCGCATTACGTAGCAGCACATATTTCACTATAAAGTTGCTGACCAACCTCATTTTGGCATCACTGATCAGACAACCAAACATCCATCCATATCGGAAAGTCAATAAAATGGCACCAAAAGTTTGGACTCGACAGACCAAAACCGCCGCTTCTCTAGAGAAGGTCCAAAAGGCTATCCAGAACCCAACAACAGAGGCGATCCCAAAGCCGCCCTCTGACGTAAGTGACTTGAGTATGTGAGATGGACTGATACTAATGAAATAAACAGCTTGAAGAGCTCAAGGCTGACAGTGATTCTTTCACTCTGGCATCTTTTACCACTGAAGATGCTTTTGAACTGGGCAATCTTCTCTATGCCCGTCTTTACCCCTTCGCCGCCCAAGGCAAGCCGACAGTAATTTCCATTGCTCTTGCAAACACCTCTCAGGTTATCTTTCAGACTGTCACTGGACCTGGTACGGCACCCGACAATGAGCAGTGGGTTCGCCGTAAGAGGAACACAGTCCTCAGATTCGGATGCAGTACCTGGTTTATGCACAACAAGTTCAAGGGTGACGAGGTTGCGTTCGCTGCCAAGTACGCAATCGCAGACTCGAACAAGGGTGACTACGCCATCCATGGTGGAGCCATTCCTATCCGTGTGCAGGGCGTTGAGGGAATTGTTGCTGTTGTCGTAGTGAGTGGCCTTAAGCAAGATGAGGATCATGGAGTTATTGCCGATGTTATTAAGAACAACTGGAGCTAAATAGTTTCATAAAGCGAATTTTGTCAAGGATAATTCATGAATCCCTACACAGCGGCCGCTATTATGGAGCACCCGCGGGAACAATATGCACCAAACCAAATAAAGTTTATGCAGCTAATGAAACCGAATTTTCACTAGCGTGCCTAGACAAACTAAGTTAATCACTTGATTCCATGCATGCCGAGCATTGATTGAATTCAATAACTAGGCCGTCCATCATATCTTTTTATCAATAGGCACAGCTCAGCGGCCAACGGCCAACGACCGACCATGAACGCGACAAAATGGAGAATCTCAAAGGCGTGTCAAGAATGTCGCGCCAAGAAGATCAAGTGCAATGGCGACACCCCCTGTCAGAATTGCAGCATGAGAAATCTCAGCTGTGTCTATCGCGAAAAAGCCCGTAATCGGACGCGCAAGGTCAAACCGCGAACTGCAGCTTATGAGACCATCATGTCCCACGATGCTATGGACACTACCTCATTGGATCCTTCTGATGAAGGGACTGTGCCGCCTACGCCAAATGCCGATGATACAGCGTCGGTAGGACCTACAGGCTCAGTGATGGAGAGCGAACGCAGTATAACGCATAATAGCGTTGCCGCGATACATCGCGCATCACCATCTTGTTACCTCCAGCTGTACTATGGCCCTTCATCAAATTTCGCACTACTCAACTCAATCTATCACAAAATAGCTGGAACCTGTCCAAATGACCCTCCATCACATTCTGGAATGGTTGAAGAAGGAGGACCAGGACTGGACCTTTTTAGTCACCGAAGACTATTCTTTGGAGATTTGGCCGACAACCAACGACCAACATCAATCCCAGACGACTGCTCGGCTATGCTAATTGACCCAGAGACTGCTCATCGCTTACTCGAGAGATATCTTCTTACATACTGGCACGGTCTCCCCATCATGAGTAAAGACCATTACCGCCAGCGTCTAAACGCGCTTTATCAACCGCCGGGAATTTTTGATTATGATGCACCCGAGACCATCATTATCATGCTGGCCGTAGGACTTGGGGCCTCAATGACTGGCGAAGAAGCCATTGCAGACTTTCTTTTCCAAAAAACGAAACAAGGTGTCGCCAAGTTGGACGAGGTTGTCAATATGCAGATGGTTCAGATACATCTCCTTATGATGAGTCAACCTTCACAACCTCCATTTATCCAAGCTAACATAACTAAACGCCCACTTTCAATCTGAGAGAGCAAGACCAAATTCAGGTTTCTTACATGTTGGAACTGCATGTAGAAAAGCCGTGGCCGCCGGTTTGCATAAGGATGGAGGTGCACGTCCAGGATATACGGAAGATGACACGAATCAACGAAGAATCACATTCTGGAGTCTATTCTTCTGGGAAACGTGCGTCCAAGACACATAAACTCCTTGATCGTTGCTAACATGATGCAGATGGCAATGTTTTGTGTTAGGCCGTCCCAGCTCACTTCCTGATCCTGGTCCAGTTATACCGCTTCCCAAAGGCCAAAAACTACTAAAATCATTGATCACTCTATCACGCATCATGGATAAGTGTGTCAAGAGGATATACAGTCCACGACACGAATCGCTATTGCCTGTATGGAACGCAGCAGTCGAGATTCGCCGTGAACTACATCAGTTTGCGGAGCAGCAGCTCAAGGATATGAAGTTTGGCCTTGTTGGAGACCCTAGCACAGGAGAGCTTGGTGTGTGTCAAGCGATGGTGTCAACGAGTAAGACATGCCAATTGCTTTCATGAATTTCAACTGACCCGACGCAGTGTATCACCATACGCTACTACTGACATTTCGCCCTTTTCTGATACTGCGAGCCAAGCTGAATCATGATCGGGCATCTGCTACTTCTGCAGAGAACCTACAAATGCCCCCACCTTGGCTTGATAGTGCTTGCGAGTATTGTTTGGAAGCCGCGAGAAATTCAGTTGGATTCTTGACAGGTTCTTGTGCCACCAACATTCTTTGTCGTGTACGTGTGCCGCCCTTGGCTTGACTACCTGGCTAACAAACATCAGGATATTAAGTATCATGGCTTTTTCATGGAAGGAGCATGCTACGCCCTGGCTTTCGACATGTTGCAAGAAAAGAAGACAGCTCACCGCAATCTGCCGTGGATTGACTCCGGTCTGCGATGTCTTCGATCCATGCAGGGGTCAGCTGGAATAAACGCCGGCCAACTTCCAATAACAATCGCTTCAATTGAGCAAATGGTACGCTCTGCTGGGTTCGAACTCAAAGAACCAGTAGACCCTGCCCTCCAGTCCTCGCAAACTCCACAATCAACACTTCCCGGCTCACCAGCACCCGTCTCTGTTGCAGGTGGTATGAGAAGCGAGCCAGCATTTACGTTTCCATCTATGCCGTTTGGGTTTGATGTCACCGGTCAGCTGAATGGGACCTCCAGCTCCCCTGCTGGTGCTGGATCGGAAGAGATGGCAGATTTCACAGCTGCCGATGTTGGCTGGGATATTGATTTCGGGAGCATGAATATGGAGGCATTCCTGTCCCTTGATTCGGCGGAGGCTTTCAACTTTGCGCCATGAGTGCAGATGACAGGGCAGGGGTGCCTTGTTGTCTCAGTTGGTGATCTTATTGGGCATAGTTTCGTTGAGCTTGTCCTGGAGAGGGTTAAGGATGCAGTAAGTTTGGTTATTTTTTTTTATTTTTTTTCATTTGGAATATACATGAAGACGAGGATGTATAGATGAATCATGGCGGGTAGAATGATTGGACGTTCAAGATTTATCATGGAGCATTAAGAGGAGCATTGGATTTATATTGATATACCACCAGGGGGGATGGCCTAATTTATTAATCATCATGAATTTGAATCCTGGTTGCACTTAGATGAGATGAAGGATGCTCCCTGTTTGCCATCATCCAGGCCAATCCAACTTGATGGAAGAAACGCAGGTAGCATCCAATGCTTATTAAAGGGGACGATTTAAGTCATATTGTTGGGCTAGTACACAACTATTCTCACTCAGACTGAATAGCCAAAACAGCAGACAATCCTCCAGCCAACGCCAAAAGTCCCCGGACGATATTCATCCAGCGCCACTTCTTCAGCAAGCCCACAACTTCGTCCCGACTCACTTTCTTCTACTTAACTCTACTATCCGCAATATCAATAAGTCGGCTATTCGTAGACATCATGGCAAACAGTGTCCATGGCGTCTAAGACAATGTAACCGCAGCAGCAACCGTCCAGAGTGTTCACTGAGCGGGGACGAGATAGGCGACTATTCCCGAAGATACACCTGAGATTATCCCAAGTGGAACGAGAGTTAAGGCGCCGCGAGTGTAGAAGTCTTCGAAGAAAGGGGTATTGGTTGAAGCTGGTTGGTCGTAAAGAAGAGGGACTGTAAGATGGGAGGAGCCGAAGTTTACACCTGCGAGGACGAGACTGGAGGTTAGTCCTAGGACTTGGAAAGTTCGTACGGCTGAGTCCATTGTAGATAGTTATTCTTCAATTCTTTCTTGTATGAGGCTTATCTTGTGAGGTTGAGGTGAGGAGTTGCGTTGTTTGCGATGATATAAGTAGTTCGGTGACCTCGTTAGATGCATGTGGCTTGCTGCAGCTTGCGTCATCGATACCATCCATAAGTTAGCTGCGTCCCTATATTTTGACATTATCGATTTAAAGTCTGTCTGATAGTGGCATATCTGGCACCATCAGATTAGTGTAGTTACTACTCGGGTAGGGCCTTGAGACCGGCCCCCCTTAGCCTAACCTATTCCACACGTGGAGCCTGAGGGTTAGGCACGGGGGGTATGGTGACTAGGCAAAGGGTTAGTTGACAAGGGAAAATAAGCTATATTTAATTTATATGTGCCCCTACTAAATTTATAAGT